>VWZS01006473.1:425730-576236 GCA_013397075.1 Rhabdornis inornatus
ATCTCCATGGATTCCCATGGGCTGGGGTGGATCTCTGCTTCCCCCTGGATCTCTGCATCCCCCATGGACCTCTGCATCCCCCATGGATCTCTGCCCCCCCCATGGATCTCTGCATCCCTATGGATCCCCGTGGGCTGTGGGTGGATCTCTGCATCCCTCATGGATCCCATGGGATCTCCACACATTGTCCTGCTTCCAGTTAGCAGATGGGAGAAAAAATCACTGAAAAAACCAAACCCAGAATATATGGGAAAAGTAAGGAAGAAAAAAAAGAACTTGTAATCATTCTTCATTTTCCTGTTAACATCAAGAATGGAAAGAAATTACTTTTAGTAACCTTTGAACCACACGAAGTAATGAGATCAAGTTCACGGAAGAAAATAACATCAAAAGCACAATCTGACCTGTACAACTGCCTTAAGATAACTCAAAATGCATAAACTGGCAGAGGCTGCAGAACTTCTGTCACGTACATTCATGAAGAACTTGTCATGTAAACTCCAATGTACTCTGTGGACATTATGCAGACATTGTAAACCTTTAAAGCTTGTACCTCCTGCAGCAGTCAGCAAAACAAAGGTCTGCTGTCATCTCTCCAGCTGGCATGATTTGCATAGAAATTACTTCACACATACCAGAGCGCATACTGGAATCAAGCTTGAGGTTCACAAGCCTGAATTCAAAGCTTTCAGGATGTCTTCTATCCACGATAACTGAAGAGCCACAAAAGCTTTTCGTGATTCTAACTACTGGGTCTTACGAAGGTGACACACTTGTTCTCATTTCTTTCCCATGCTTGGTGTAGTTTTCAGCACACTACAGAAAATCCAGGATGACTAAAAAATGCCTTTATAGAAGGATTTACTAGATCACTACTGCCAGCTGATGTTTCATTAAAGGTGTGTAACTTTATAAGAATTTTAAAATCATAGCTTTGCCTTGTTTCATAGATACTATGCTAAATTTAGATGAACAACACTAAAGAAATTACTTGACTGTCTTATTCTAGTACAATAACTCTACTCATGCCAATTTATCCTTTTTCTGTTACCGTCCCGACAACAGCAACTTGTTATTTTCCCTTAAGCACAGCTGACAGAGCATCCTGACTCTGTTACATTGCACCTGCCTTCCAGTTATAGTATCTTCCAGTCGGTAAATTGAAACCATGAAGTAGTTTCAGTTTCCTTTCACAAGACAACATAAAAACATTCTTCCATTTCTACCAAGGAAAGGAGAAAAAAACAATTCAGGATTTGTGGAACTGTAGTCACATTCAAGTTCCACTGACGAATTTACAAAGAACATTCTGTCCATAATAACCGAACATAGTTTTGCCATAATTTGGAATAAATAATGTGATTATATATTCAAAAAGAAAACATTGCTATCACCTTTTCAAGACCAAAACCACTGGAGAATTCAGAGTGAAAGGAATGAGGGACTTGTCTTTACAAACAAACTGGATCGGCTGGTAAATAGAGCTAGATACTGAGAGATAAAAGAAACAATGGGAAGGATTCCACTGATTGATAAATGGAATGAGAGAGATTTGTCTTTACAAACAAACTGTGGGTCTGCTGATAAATAAAACTGGATACTGAGAGATGAAAGAAACAATGGGAAGAACCACAAATTCCATAAGGAATTCCACTAATTGACACAAGGAAAAGAAAAAAAGGGGACTTATACATTAGAAGGGAGTCTTAGGCATTAGGTGTTTTGGGAAGTCTGTACCTCTCAAGTACCTCAGGCAATGGGGAAAGAGAGAGGGAAATGGCCAGGATAAAAAGGAGGCTGCGTGCTCCAAAAATTTGAGTGACCCCAGGGGAAATGCCCCATGGCCTCTCCCTTTATTCAAATAAAGTTACAGAACTCCTCTGTCTCCTTTTTGGACGTAAACCTCTGGTGTTTTTGGATTAATTTTCCTGACAAGTGTATATCTCAGTAGTTCCAATGCATTTGCCAGCTACAGCTAAAATAGTAGCATTACTTCTCACTCCATTGTCAGAACAGAGTATTTAATTCTCTGTGTTTTGGTTGTGTGAACAGCAGGGAGAGTCTGACACTCAGCAGTCACATTAAGGTAAGTATGGATCAGTGTTCTGTGAACTGACAGAGCATTGGTGGATACTTACCTTATCTTTTTTTCCAGTTTCTAGAAAATTTCCCATGACTATTAAGAAGTCATTTAAATCCAGGTGTTTTCTTTTCTTCTACCTCTATTTTCAAGCCAGAAAAATGCTGTTTTTCAGGCCAGGAGATTCCCTTTCATCAGCTCAGAAGAGAGAACCTCCTAAGACTTTTTCACCATGAAAAATTCATGCCATTATCCTGGCACATTGCATCAGGAGTTCTAAGAGCTTTTCCCTTGGGACTACAAGTCCTTCCTTGGGCAGGCATGGCTCTTCCACTTAGGAGAGTTCTAAGCACTGATCATTCTCTGCAAATCTAGTGTAAGTGTGGTAAAAACTCCATGGTGTCAATCAGCTTGAATACAGAAAACAAGATGCACTTTGAAGGCTCCTTTATGTTAAAAAATGTGGTTTCTCAGGGAGCAAGCTCTCCAGATTTTTTTAGTCCTGAACTATTTTCTTCTGTACTAAATTTATTTCAACAAACCTATATAAGCACATGTTCAGATATTAAATATAGAAAGAAATATATTTTAGTTGTTAGAATTGTTTTATACCTGAAATATTTGGTTTTGATAAGTATAAAATTAAAATGAGACTTCAAAAGTAGCACAGAACATCATCACCTCAGTGGAGGCTTCAATATTCAGTGCTTCCTTCCTCAGCTAGAGATGGGCACAAGACAGATTTGTCTTCCAAAACCAATGTTGACTGGTTGACCTCCTTGGTGGAAGGCAGTGGAGTGCAAACTGAGTTTTGGACTCAAAAAGATCAAAGTCAGGCTTTGTTTTTAAAAGACAAAAACACGAAGAGTTGGTTGTTTATCAGAAAAATCATTGATTCTGATCAGACTTAGAAGCACTGTTAAAAACTTTGCAATCTTTGAAAAAAAACTAGTGTGACATACTAAAGCTAATTTTCTCCAGATGCCATCAAAATTCCTTTAGAATGTCCTTAGGAAGAGACTTGATTTTTTGGTGACCTTTTGGATAGAATGACATATCCAGCATTTATGAGTTTATTAAGAATCTCTAAACAGCTCTGCTTAAAAAATACATGATACAAAAATAAATCTATCACTGGACTAAAGACTCTGCACTATTCAGGCAGGTCTAGTACAAGACCTTTAGCCGACCCGAATATCTTTTCAAAAGCCATATTTTTTCACAGACGAGAAAACAATTACACTGTAACCAAGAGCTAAGTAGGGAAAAATTACGGATATTTAAACCCCATATCTTCTGCTAAGAGCTATAGTCTATCAAGTAGTTCTATTAAGAGCTACAGTCACCTAATATTTCCTACTGACTTCCAAAGATCTTGCAAACCAGTAGTATAACCCAGCATCACCATAGCTCTTAAATAATATTGTTTCTTTATATTCCACTTGCAGCATACCTGCAATTACCTAGAAAAAAAAAATTCTTTAAAGGATGACAGTACTGAGATCAAATCTTAGAACACATCTATTAATGGTCAGATTCACAGAAGACCAAATACAAGGAAACACACTGGTCCTCTCATTAAAATTCAATAACCTCTAAGCAGGGAGGTTAGAATGGAAAGTAGCCACTCTGAGATACTGCTAAGCCACAATTAAAAGCTACAAGTTAGGATAATCCTTATCACTTGCTTTAGTGTTGGTCAAAGCAGAAATGCATTGCTGGAAGCAATAAATACCAACCCTAACAAACATTAACCTTTATTCACTGTAAGTTATGATAATAAAATGTGTATTTATTACTGTGACCTTGTTATTTCCCGAATTAAAGTTGAAAATTGCTTTTTACAATTTAATTGGAAAATAGCATTTGAAAAGGTTCAAACTACAGTGATCAGACAGGACCAGCCCTCAAAGTGTTTACCTCTGTAGTTGCTTGGAATTTGAACTCATTCATGTCTTCATCTGTGTACCCATTTGAGAGGGAAGAATTCTTTTCCCACGGCTGTAAAAGGGCATTTCTCTTGTCTATGAAGAAAATAATAATAGAATCCTTGAAATAAATGTTTATTTTTTTCTTTCAGTGGCTGAGGAAAAGAAGGATTGCTGGTAAAACTAAAAATCTTTTAATAGGTTTACAGCATCCCAAGAAGAGTAACCCCTAAAACAAAACTGGTCAATAAATGAAGATACTTTTCTATTTTTATAAAGAAACACAGACTAGTTAAGGTCAAATCCCTGCAGAGACTTAAGACTCCTATTGAACAGGTGGGAATTCTCCAGACATTCCAGGCTGACTAAAGAAACCAATTGCTTAGGAAAAAAGTCAAGAACATATTTTCAATGTTGTTTTTATGGGATGTGAAGAAGCAAAATGGAATTCAGATCTGGAGGAGAAAGAAAAGACAGCTGACACATACATCTACGCAAAAAAAAATCAAAGATTGCCTGCTCTAAAGCTAAGAAAAATTCCTCAGCCATACTTTACTTAACAGAATATTAAAGATTACATACCCCATTATCTTTTCATGAAAATTACGTGGGTTTGTTTTGTTTTGTTTTGTTGTTTTTTTATTTTTTTTTTTTATTTTGTTTTGTTTTTGTTGTTGGTCTGTGAGTTCCAGGGTAGAGATGAAGTGAAAGATGTGCCTGCTTCATTTCAAGGGACAATGTTAGCCCCATAATATGACACCCCCCTTCTCTTTTTTTCTCTGCACATTATCTATTTCAATAGTCTGTGGCATTTCAGGAACAACACAGGTATGATAAGATTACAAAACTTCATTTCAAAATTATGGGAATAATGAACACAGAAGTACACTACATAATATCTGATCCCAAATGAGGCATGTAAAATTGAAAATTATGAAAATATGAATTGGTTAATTTAGTCATACATCACAATTATGATGAAAAATATTTTAAAAGTCCTTGTAAAACTTACAGAAAAAGGAATAAACTGTTCATACCTGCCTTTTCACATGGTTGTAGCAATACTATAATTGTAACATGTTTTATTCTCTTTATCTGTAGGCAAATAAAACCCCAACAAAACAAAACAAAACAAAACAAAGCAAAGCAAAACAACAACAACAATAAAAACAACAAGAAAAAACCCAAAAAAACCCTTTTGTTTGGCCATACTTACTGTGGTAATTTTTCATTAAGAAGTTATTTAAGATGGAAGACCTTCTCTTGTATCTTAACCCTATTTCTATGAGAATTAAACAAGAAAAACGAAGAGAGGAAAAAGCCAGTGACTAAAAAAGTACCGTTTTGATTTTGTTTTCTGTACTGACGTTCCTCTGCAACCTCAGACTTGGAGAAAAACATTCCCAGCCCAGTCTGGCTCAAGCATCAGAAAACATGGCAAATATAAACTAACAAGTGGGTCACATGTTCTAAAGAGTCCGTTTTTAGTGACAGATTTACATCATCATTGCAGAGGGAGTTCCTGTTGATCAATCCTGCATGCTTAAGAAGTTTTTTAAAAAACGAGGAAAGCAATTGTCAAATAGTGCTTAGGAAATTTTGTTGATACTCAGGCACAACAGTTTGGTCTTATTTCCAGCCCTGTGCTGCATGTTTGTGAGTCATTATCTCAACAAGGCAACAAATGTTAAATGTTAACATCAGGAGCCAGTACCAGAACATCTTTTAGCTTTTAACAGTAGATATTTATTGAAAAACTCAGCTGCATTTAGAGGGGTTTGGTCAGGACTTTCTGATTTGAATGTCATACAGCAAAGGAGTTGTACAACTCCATTGCTAAAAACAATTAAGTGATTAACATGGTTAAAGGTATTTTTGCAAGTGTTTTAGGGATGACTAGCTCCAATGAAAGCACTTACCTTATTACAGAATTCAGGATAATAATACTTTTTTTCCTGGATATACAGATGCATAGAACGGCATTTTTCACCGAAGCAAGATCTTTAAATATTTACAAAAATGGAAAATATTTGTAACTGCAAGCAAAGGGAACACAAGATGCCCACTCAGCTGCCTCAGGTTAATGAAAAACAAAGGAAATATTTCTGCTCATGCTTCTCTACTTTCTCAAGATAAAAATATCAAATATTTTTAATAGGATTAAAACACATGGTTTTAATGCACCAATAATATGACAATTACTTCAAGGTTATATTTCCAAAACGTTTCTAAATTAGCAACTGCTTGCTATAAAGATCATCAAAATAGACTCCCCAAATTTTGGTTCACTCTCACTATGTAATACACTGCTTCGGTGCTGCACAAACATCCTCACAAATGGAACAAAGATGGATTTTCTTGTTTTTAAAGATAAACTAATTGGACATCAGTTTACCTGTGGTTCCTAACTCAAAACTTCTTGGCAGAGAATAGGTTTAATGATTAACTTTTATAACCTCTGTACTTAAGCTGCTGCTTCTTCTGCATATTCTGTTTTTAGACATGGGCATGCCTTGCTTGTAACTGGTTGGGAAATCTAACAAGAGAAAGACACTTGACAAGGATTCCTGGACCCGATTAACACCAAACAAATAGAAATAAATAAGGTAAGTGGAAGCAAGAATTGATAAAGGTAATGACTGAAATGACTGAAGCAGTCTAAATACATGACTTTAAAAGAGAGATATTGGGCACAAAGCTACAATGAAGTTAGTCACCCAAGCCCTGCATTCTTCCTGTGTGCAGTTTTCTACCATAGGTTTAATCTTAGAAGTTGGATTCGGTATGATTCTTAAAAAAAAATTAATTCAAAAGATATACTTGATGTCTTTATAGCCTAAATGTTTCTGAAGACCAACAATACTGAGATAGATGTTCTGTCAATTTAAAATGCTGCACTTTTTGTACCCAGTTACTACTTAATTAAAAAAAACCCCAACTTATGTTGCCTAAACATGATGCCTTCCAGAGTTACCATCTGTATAGAAGCATAAGGATCTTCAGCATTCAAACTCAAGTAATTAGAGTAGTCGAGTCTTAGGAGAGAAGAGTCTTTTGACTGAATCTACTTTAGAGACACAGGACCTAACACGAGCAATTTCCTTCACTGTCTCAGACCGCATTTTAGACCAATACTAAGGGAAACAAGCAAAATCCTCACCCAAAAAAAAGTAACACTAAATTTAAATTCGAAAACAAATACTTTACATTCCATTTCTAAAAAGGACAAAACATTGGGTGGAAGATATTTACCCTGAATCAACAGAGAGGAGACTGGGGACTCCTTCTGGGGCAAAGAGCTGCTAAATAGGTGATTATAGTAGCCCACACTCTGTTTAGCAGATACTTCCACCTCCAAGGAACTGAGGCAAGGCCCAATTTAATGAAGAATGGAAAGAAGGTCTCCTAGATAAGAAGAAAACAGACTAGCTTTTGGAAGGAAGATAAAATCTATCTGGACCTTTGGAGGAGTTCAAAGGAAGGACTGGCTACAGAGGCTTGATTGTTCCAGTAAGGACATCCTGGAAACCGAATGTGATCTGGGACAGAAGACACTGACATTCCCTTGCCAGGTGGGTGTAAGGGAAATCCACAGCGGACATAACTTCTGCCCTGCGGTTTCTTCTCTCAGTAGGTATTTCCTTTGCCTATGAGTGTGTGCATGTGTTTGTTTTCTGGTAATATTTACCTATTCTGCTTTGTACCCACATGTATCAGCCAAAGCCAAGCAATAGTAATATGCTAGAGTAAGATTTTGGTTTTATTTGCTTAGAAATTTCAACAAGAATAAGAAATGGGTGAACAAAGCTTGAAGAAAAGAAGAGGAGAGGACAAAGGAAGAGAGGACAGACAATCCATTCAGAGTCATGAACCCCAAACGATGAACCTACAAAAGCAGGCAAACCTTTTTCTTTTCCCCTTTGGTCCATGGCGGATGGGGTTGGCAGAGGGAGGCTGGGTGGGATATTTGTGCATATGCACCAGTATGCAAAAACCACTCCTGTGTCCCGATTCAGCAAAAATACGCTAAAATCTCAACCATGTGGTTGGTTTACATTTTCAGAAACTGCTAATTACTGAAGTTAAATAGCTCTGATATAAACAGACTAAAACCCCAGGAATATGTCGTTGAAGTTATCAGATATAAAAATAATTCAAATACTTACTCTAAGTTGATCAACTGAGGCATTTAATCAACATTTTTTTTCCACATGTACTTTTCAGAAGTTGTAGTGGGTTGTCCAGCTCATTGTTTCTGAAAGTTTGTTAGTGTTTATGGCCAGCAAATAGGCACTGGTACTTGAAGACCCGTGAAAATCTGTCTCCCCTAGAAAATTAGAGATGCTTTAGAAAACAGTTGTGACACTTCCTCTCAGGAGAGAGTGGCATTTCTCTTAAAATTAATTTAACTAGCCTGGAAAAACATTATCTATGTCGATTTAGTTTGGTGCCAAGACTGGAAAAATACGGATGGTATTAGAGTAGCCATAGTTATCAGAAAATATTGAGTAGCCCATGCCACTTGTTTTAGTAATACGTGCCTCAATTTCAGTTGTTTCATGTAATTATTGAAATCACTACAAATTTAGGAGAACATGATCTTATCATCACCTAGAGGTACAAACAAAATTCCTAGGCACAAATAGTTAAAGCAAGGAGAGGAAAAAAACTGCTCAATAAAAAAAAAACAAACAAAACCCAAAAACAAACAAAAAAACCCTCCCAAAAAAACAAAAACCAAAACCAAACAAAAAAAAAAAACCAAACAAAAAAACTCTGGACTCCATCCATGAAAGACAATTTCTGAATCTTAGAAAATTCAGAATTCATCAAGTAAAAGAATGTCATTGGTTAATCAGAGGAAAGGGCAAGTTCACCATTCAAGGTGATATTTGAGACTCACATAATCCAAAAGAGAGTTTAATAAAGGAAATAGGCAGGCAAAACACAAACAGATGTGATTTTGAAAACAGCAGGAGTACACCACAGGGTACATACAGATCTTGGAAAGAAGAGTGGAACTTTGCAAAATTGTTTAATATGTTTCTTTATAGAACTTGTACATTGAAAGCCAATAAAAATAAGTCAGTAATGACAATTACTGTAGTTCTATGATATTGAGAAGTAATTGGTGAATTACTAGAAATTGTTCACAAAAACATCTCATTTTATTTCAAGGTGGGCCTCATTAGTGGAATCTGTATGATTGTTGGTACAATTATTGGCTCAGGTATCTTCGTTTCTCCAAAATCTGTGCTTGCCAATGTTGAAGCTGTGGGTCCTTGTTTAGTTGTCTGGGCAGCCTGTGGAGTTCTGGCAACACTAGGTAAAGGACTTGACAAAAAATCTGAATCTTTGCCTTAAATCTTTATATCTGCTGTTGCTGTGTACTACTCTCATTTCACAAATTAGCTAGTAGCACCTCGACCAAAATCAACTAAATCCTGCTGTATGTATGCATAGCAGTACTCAAACATCAATTTAAAATGAGGTGCTTATAGAAGACAAACTAAGTTTTAAAATTGTAAATCACACTCAATTTATTTTGAAAGAAAGTTTTAGTTTTTCCTGCTTCATCCACTGACTGTAATAAAGAGAATAGTCTTCTACTTAAATAGCTGGCAATATGTGACATTTACTGGTAGTGAGCTTTTACTTTCTGCTAGCCTTCTACTTCTGTAATTCTAATTCTATTATCTGAAAGTTTAGCACGAAGCACCTCAAAATATTTCAAGAAGTAAAACAAAGAAATTTTTGAGCATTGTATCAAGTGGGGCAGCATACAAGAAAAACCTTAATTCAAGATGCCACAATAGAAGAGGAAGTGTCATTGTATTTTAATGTTGAACTTAGCAGACATTTTATTTCAAAATTGTGCAGAAAGTCTATTTTTTCAAGTTTCTAAAAGGTGTGTCAGCCAGTGCTATTCTCACTTAAAGGCTTCATATAGTGTTCATTTCTTAAACAGAAATTGAATGAAATCAAAATGTTTGTACTGGTTTTGGTGAAGTCTTAAATATCAATGGTAGTTATTTTAAGACATAAATTCAGGGTATTTTTTTCAATTGCTCACAAGTAATTAAAATTTTATTTTTCATATACAATGAAATATGCACAAATATGAAGAGAGTAATGATGCAGTGTATAGATCAATTTCCTTAACTTTCCTACCTATTAAAAAATGATCATCTGTGCAAGCAGTCCTGGGTTCAAAAGTGTCTGAACTAAACCTGCTTTTCTTGTTATTCAGGTGCACTTTGTTTTGCTGAGCTTGGTACAATGATCACGAAGTCTGGAGGAGAATATCCTTACCTTATGGAGGCATTTGGCCCAATTCCAGCATTTTTGTTTTCTTGGACCAGCCTACTGGTTACAAAACCCAGTTCCTTTGCAATCATCTGTCTCAGCTTTGCAGAATATGCATCAGCTCCTTTCTATCCAGGCTGTGATCCACCCCCAGCTGTCATCAAATGTCTTGCAGCAGCTGCTATTGGTAAGAGCCACACTTTTTAAGACACAGCAGATCCAAAATTGCACAGTGACTTGTGTCTGGTCCCATCAATAAGTGCACTTCAGTACCCTGAAACTTCCTTAAGTTCATCTTCACCGATACCAAAAATCATTAAGACACACTCCAGTGAGTCCTTCCCACAAAAACTAATTAAACAGCATAAAAAGGATAGATCTAAATATGGGTTTTTTTCCTAGCTTAAGGTTTTTTTCATTCCTCATTAGGATAGATACAGCTATATTATGAAGGCATATCTCTAGCAGAAAAGAAAGAAAAAATAAGTCTGCAAATACTATTTCTTTATTTATCAAAATGCTGTGCAACTTCAAAATATTTTTTGTTAAAGGTAGTATCAAAATCTAATTAATAAATCTGCTTTTGCTCACTATTTTAAAAGTTATCCAAACACAGTAAGTAAAATCTGTATAAAATATAGACAAAAAGTGTGACAGAGAAGCAGTACAGTGAATAAGGGGAGGGGCAACTTTTCTTTAAATTCTGACAAACAGTGCAAAAATTTAACATTTTATTTCTTTTAGTGGTAATTACAATTGTGAATTCATTGAGTGTGAAGCTGGGAAGTTACCTCCAGAATTTTCTCACAGCTGCTAAAATGATCATTGTCACAATCATTATTGTAAGTGGAATTGTTCTCCTTGCACAAGGTAATAAAATATATGTTATTTAAAAAAATTATTTTAACTTTTGCTAGGATCATTAAAAAATTCCCCACTGACAGAAGTGACACAGTAATAAGGCACAGCCCTGAATCTCTTCATTCAGGGTTTTAGTTCTGCATCTCTTGGAAACTGTGGTATTTCCTTTTAGAGAAGGGGGATGGGTGGAAAATGCAGCACTACAGATCAATTAATACAAAAGGGTATTAATTAATTTTTATAAGTGAAAAGTTTCAAAACATGAAACATATGTTGGGATGTTTTTTCATCTGGTGGGGATTAGAAGAATTAATTTCAGCACTGATCAGTAATCTTCCTCTTATTTGCAGGAAAAACTGATAATTTCAAAGATTCTTTCAAGGACAGTAAAATTTCCGTTAGCTCTATCAGTCTGGCATTTTATAACGGACTCTGGGCATATGATGGATGGTAAGGAATTTTTATTAGCCTTAAGAGTTAAACAGCCTTTAACTGGTTCACTCTCTCCCTGTAGAACTCTCTGAAGAAGGTAGCAACTGACTTACTGTTAAGAATGTCTGAATGAATTCTGGAAAAAGAACACTAGTTTGGTTAAGAAAACCCCAGAACTCCACCCTCTTTTATTTGCTGTTTATCAGAGAAAGAAAACCTATTAGATCCCAAAAGGATTACTACTGCTGCTTTGCTGCTGAAGGTGCTTAGATAATGCAGTAATGAGGAGAATATAACACAGTTTAATTTCATTGTGTTAGACAAAATAGCTTTCCCTGCAGGTTACCCCATCAAATTCCATTTCTTGTGAAATATGCAGTGCTGTTTGATTAATACAGGAGAACATAGAAAGGAACGTTGTGTCAGAAATTATAAGGTTCAACTTGCAGATTTTTTCTTAGGGAATGTCAGTTAACAGTGTTCTGACACAAATCCATTTTTATTCCTAAATGTACAAACTGCAAAAGTCTACACATAGGTCTGTAATTTGGAAACAAATAAGAATATAATATTGATCTACCACACAGCAATTCCCATTTAAAAGCTTTCGAAACTGAATTTATTTTAAATAGATTATTTTTATAGGTTCTGTTTCCAAGCTTGAGTGTCTCAACTCAGGCATGTAAGTTTGGTAAATCAGGCATTCATATGTGCTTTTAGGAGGGCAAAGAAGCTGATCCCTAAATAATTATTTGTGTAGGTAACCATCAGGCACTAACATTGGAAAATTTGCCTTTGAACTGTAAATACTAACTCTTCAGGTTTTCAGAGTGGATGAATATGAAAACCTTGTTTCAATTGGTCTACATGCTCTAGCAAAAAAGGGTATTTGGAAATTCTAATTCAGATAAGTATAATCCTTAAAAAGGTTTTCATGCCTGTTTTCTAAGGACAGCATGACTTACAGAACCACTGTGGAACCCCAGCAGAGCTGCTTTACTCTTTGCTCTCAGCACAATTCTGCTTTTATTTGAAAAGACTCAGACACTGCAAAGCTTGAAGTTAAAAGGCAATCTTGTAAATCTAAGATGTGTACCAAATTTTTGTTTGGTTATTCTGGGATATTTTATCCAAGATTTAGAGTCTCAGAAATACTAGAGATCATGCAGAGAGAGATGGTGAATCAAGAGGCTGGCTTGTGGATAAGAAGCTCAAATAGGTTTTGTCCTGCAGTTTTCCCACTTAAAAGATTGATTTTACTTTTTTTTCTTTTTTAAACTGAAAAAATTAAAAACAATAACCCAAGAAATAACACCTCACCTTATAGTATAGTCATATTTAAACACCAGACTGCTAAAATACTCTATGAATGTTTTTCCTTCCAGGAATCAACTCAATTACATCACAGAGGAACTTAAAAATCCTTACAGGTAAAACTGTGTAGGAAAGCAGAGTTTTCACTGGCAAGATATCAAACTATGTATTTTTCTATAAGCAAGCATATATTTTGGTTTGTTTTTTAAAAGCACTGATATTCTATTATTCAAGGTTTGAGCACGAACAGACAAAGCTAATTTACCCGTATTACAGGCTTTGTATCTTTGCATAATTTGTATTTTTCCTTTTTTATAATCCTAATTTCCATAGCTCTACATTAAAAATAAATAAATAAATACACCTAAAGAGCATATCAGGAAAAGTAAGAATCCACAGTTTACTATGATAACTGCACCAGTGATACAGCAGTGCTGATGGGGTCTTACTTTTCCATTCTTTAGAAATCTACCGCTGTCTATAATTATTGGAATCCCCCTGGTGACAGTTTGTTACGTTCTGATAAACATTTCCTATTTCACCGTAATGACTTCAACAGAACTTCTGCAGTCCCAGGCAGTTGCTGTGGTAAGCTACTTAATTTTGTAATAGAACTTCTGAAAAAAGCTGTGTGCAATGAAATCATGTAAATCATTAAGTTCCATTAATTTTTGTAAGATAAAATTAATTTTAGTCTAAGCTGTTAGTGCCACCTTTTCTCCCATTATTTACTATAATTTCTTAATCTAAAATTTCAGTAATGCCTAATTTAAAGAGTAGTTCTATCAGATCCAAATGGGAATAAAAGAGGGAAGCAAAGGTAATGCAATCTTCAGCAAACATTTTGTAAACATTTCAGGTCAGAGGGTGACTACTTTCCTTAGGCAGCAAAAATATGGAAAGAGAAATAACATCTGACAGTTGCATTGCCATTTTCAGTGTTTCCAGTTTCTGAGAGTTTCTCAGTGATTCTGGGAAAGAAGCACATGCGAAATGACAGTAGATCAAAGTTTATTATTATGGAAATAACAGTCAATAGTCTGCCATTCACTTCCACCTTATTCTTTTTGGGCTTTTTTCCTTAACAAATGTGAAAGATATGATTTTTATATTTTTGCAAGATGTACTCTTGCAGGTAGAATTAGAAATTCTGTAAGTTTCTGAAACCATAAAAAATACATTTGCCAATTCAGTTGCACTCTGTAAATTTTCTGTGTCTCTGAAACAACTGTTGAGGTCCTGCAACAATTTTCCTAAAACTAATTTTTGGGGAAAACAAACAGTATGTGACAAGCATTTAAATAGATAGTCTAGCACAGTGTAGTACAATAATGTTGAAATGCTTAATTTTTTTTTTAAATAGAAGCTTTTGAAATTTAGATGTTCTATGCATTTCAGCAGCTTATCTTCTCCAGAAGGTACAGCAAAGAATGTATGAAACTAAATCTTGTATAAGAACTAGTCCTCTTCAATACACCTTTAAACTTACAATCTGAACAACGCACATCAACTAGCACTGAACTGATCAGACTAAATTAACAAAATCTCAGAAGTGGCACTGAGCAGAGGCAGCACAACAGAAGGAGTGCACTGTGCAGAGATTTCTATACAGCTGTAACTTCCCTTTGAGCATCCTGCTCCTGGACAAAGAAACATCACTGATGTCAGACTTGTGCAAAACCAAAGCTCTTTATACTTGACTTACTAAAAAGCAAAACTCCAACTAAAAACCTAAACCTACCTGTCAAAAACATTTAAATTCAAATTAATTTGCTGTTGGTCAATGTACCTACATGAGATCTACAGCAGTAACTAACACACCACGCCACAGGTGAGAACTCAGATGAGGGAGTTTGTCCTGTACTTGTTTGCCCCCAGGCTCAGGCTGTCACTGCTAAAGTTCCTCCTCCTGGAGAGGCTGCAAACAGCTCGTTGTGTGGGGAGTGCTCTGCAGCAATGCCATCTTCAGTCTGTCTCTGCAGACACATCCCAAACCACCTGTCCATAACAGAATTTAATATCTGTGTAGTTTTTACATCTGTCTTCCAATGTTTCCTACTGATGTTGCATCTTAAACATCATGACAATAATATTCCATTTTATAGTGGTCGATGAATTAATTTATTTGGCAGAGCATTCTTTAGTAACTCCACAAAATATATGCCATGGTTTTGTCAGTAAGAGAGCTCAGATACCCATTTGCTTTACCTACAAAGAAGCTCTAACATTACTGAATATACTAAATGGTAGTTAAAATGACAAAAGTGATTAATTTTAATCCCATATCCCAGACATTTGGAGATAGAGTCCTTTATCCAGCCTCTTGGATAGTTCCTCTCTTTGTGGTATTTTCGACGCTTGGATCTGCCAATGGCACCTGTTTTACAGCAGGCAGGTAAGTCCCCTTCTAAATATCTTCAAATGAAAGGGTTTGAAGGATTGAAAATTTTATACATATATCTACAGACATAAGGACATTCTTCTGATCCACACTCTACAAAATGTAATTTAAAATTGCCTGTAAATCTAGCTTTATTGTTTAATTTTCAAAAATAAACAGGTTTCAAAAATAATTCAGGTTTGAAAAATTAGTAAGCATGGTATCTTCTTAATTCAATAATAATTCAATTCTTAATTCAACTTTAATTCAAAGGTTTTTTCATCTCTCATTAATTTTAAAGCTGAGAATTAAACAATTAAAAGTTACCAGTAAAAACATGACTAGACCAGCAAAAGTAACTGAGAAGCTATTCCTTTCTATTAGTTGTTCAGTGCTTCCATTTATTATTTAAAATATTTAAAAATTTCAACAGCATCTGAATGCAATGCGGCTGTAAAGACCATTTTTTGACAAAAGGTTGTCAATATAGCTTTTTGTTATGAAACACATGAAAAAGGAAATATGTAATTAAAAGGGACACAGTAGGTAACATTTCCCAAAATAATTTTCAATTATATGTGCAAAATAATGATTCTGAAATTAGTTTCAAGTGTATTATTTTAATACTGGTTTAGAATTTGTTTCAGCTCACTGCTTTAATACCTGTTATTTCATTTCCCTCATTTTAAACTGCTACAATACTCTTTAAATCCCGATGCATATCAAAGAAAATACTGATGAAATTAGCTGGATGTCTATTTTTAGTAACACCATTTAAAGTCCAGGTGCCACACTAACTCCATTGCCTTGTTTTTGTTTTGTCAGACTTGTTTATGTTGCAGGCCGTGAAGGGCACATGCTAAAGGTTCTATCTTACATTAGTGTTAAGCACTTAACACCAGCACCTGCTATCATATTTTATGTAAGTATATATTCTAAGTACAGAAAAATTATCACCTATCACCAAAAATTCTCCAGTAATACATACTTTCACAGCTCCCTACCAGCAGTTTTGACACACACCTTGAACTATCTAGACAAGAAAATTGCTAAATACATTTTGGAAAAACGACTACACAAAACCCCCAGCCTCTCTAATTTGAACATATTCATTCCAGAACTGGATTTTAAAAATCAAGACGGTTAAGAATCAATGGCATGAGAACAAAAACTTAAATGAATGGTTAGTATTAGGGAATCCTTTCACAGGATGCTTGCATGCAAGCTATCACTACCCTGTTTCTTCCATGTAGGAATATTTCCTCCATGTAAAAAATTTGCATCTCACTAAAAAATTCCAGTAAATTTAAGAATAAATCTAGAACATGTTGTTATTTTTATTTTACCCATTTATCTTCAAGGCAAAACAAGATATATTCAACCCTGCCAGGAAAATTAATCCACAAACACCAGAGGTTTATGTCCAAAAAGGAGACAGAGAAATTCTGTAAACTTATTGGAATAAAGGGAGAGGTTATGAGCATTTCCCCTGGGGTCTCTCAAATTATTAGAGGACACAGCCTCCTTTTATCCCAATTTCCTGGCCACATTTCCCTCTCTCTTTCCCCACTGGCTGAGGTACTTGAGAGGTACAGACTTCCCACATTGCCCAGTACAGACCTCCTTTCTAATGTGTGCCCCTTCCCCCCACTTTTTCCTTGTGTCTCTGTTCTTTTTCTCTCAATCCAGAGGTGTAGCACAGGCTTGAGTGAGTAATGGTCTGTGTCAATTAGTGGAATTCCTATGGAATTTATGGTTCCCCCCACTGCTTCTTTCATGTCTCTGTATCTGGCCTTATCTACCATCAGGCTCACAGTTTGTTTGTAAAGACACCTCCTTCTCATCCCTTTCAATCCCTCCTCTTCTTAATTTCTCAATAATTGTCTTTACAAACTCTAGTTATCATTGACTTAACTTTCTGTTCCTGGGTCCTTTTTGGTTTTGCAATTATTTTCAGTGACATAATTTCCTGTCCTTTAGTAGCCATTTCTGGGTCTGTAGGCATGGCTATTACCTGCATCCCTTTGATCACATGTAGAATAAGTTGTACTAAGCCAAGGATCATGCATGCTAAAAAGACTAGAATTGACATAGCACATAAGAGGAAAAAAAGTTTAACTCATAGTCCACCAGGTAATCACGAAAACATGCCCCATTCCCATCCTTTCCACATTTGGACTAGTACATGAGCTAATTTTCTTATTCTCTTTGCTATTTGTTTTACACTTTTCCATTGTCATCTATTTGCAAACAGCAGTTAGAGTAATTTAATTTTCCTCACACTCCCCCTTCTTCTGCTAATAGATGATCTAATATCATCTGATGTTGAAATATTTAATTCCTCATCTGAGTGGTTTGGTCAGCATGAAAGTCAAGAGCTGTAGCTGTCTGGTTGGTTATTATTTCAAAGACAGCTTGTAACTTTATTACCAGATTTAAATTATAAATAGGTTCTCTGGCACCTGATAGAAATTAATTAGGATTCCCAGGGGCTGGTCCATAGTGTTGTATGATTTGCTCAGGTGGCCATTCATCTTTTCCCCACTCTTGGGTGCTCCCTCCACCCAGGGATGCCTCAGCTGACTGCTTCTCTCTAAGCAGATCATCATACACCTTGATTCCTAACTGAAGCTGTGGCAGCAAAAAGAACAATGGCTTAATATATCCTACATAACATTTTAACCAGTTTGGAGGTAACCTGCAATAAGCATGTTGGCCACAAATCCTATAATGCCCTTTCAAAGCCCAGGTCCCAGTGGCAAAGGGGCCTTCCCAATTTTCATCATCAATTGGTGGGTCAAAATACAGCTTGCTTCCTGGCTCCAACAGTCCTCCAACAATAGTTGCCCCACCATAAGAATCACGATGTTTGCATTTCCAAGCTCCCACATGAGGTTTCCACCAATAGTTACATCTCAGATCTGTTTTGTTGGATCTGGACCAGAACTCATTAAAAGGGTTTGAATTCTGTTCTGGTGTTGCCCCTTCCACTGACAGTCACGGACAACATGTGCCCTACTTGTGGAATTATCTCAGGGACAGCTTAAAAAGAAAGGGTCAAAAAACCCTGTCCTTCCCCACTGCTTTACAGCCTTCAAAATCCTTTTGGTAATTATGATAGGAACACCTTACCCAGCTACCATTAGTGAGCTTAACATGCATTTGATTCCATCTGCCTCAATAAGTAGAACAATCATAAGGAAGGCAGGTGGGGGTCCAGCAGTATAAGCCCAAAGATATAAACCCAGTCACAAGTACTTCTTCCCATGTGTATGCTTCCTGTTCTATTTAGACAATAAATGCCTCTTTCAGAAGAATGAAGCAGCCATGGACTTCCTTCCTCATCCCAAAATCCCGTTCCATTATGGACCTCACTCAGGGTGCTAACTCACCATTTAGGTTCAACTGGGCTGGCCATCCATGGCCACTCTTCAGATCCCTCTGGCCCTCCACAGACCCAACAATTGCTGAAGTTAAAGGTTTTTGCTATTTCTCCTAGGACTGAAAAATTATTCTCCCACCTCTGGCCCAAACCTATATAAATATAACAATATAAAGATAAAATTATCAAGAGAAACATTCTAATAGTGTATTCTAATGACCTAGTCTGATTTTCACCTTGTCTTCTGCACCACCTGTGGTGAGTGAAGGCACAGAAAGCACTTAAGAGAAAGAAAACAAGGACAGCAAGCAGTAGCCCCCCAGTGGGTGGATATTCCAAAGGAGGGATGCCCATACAGATTATTTCAGCAGGCAGGCTGTGGGTAGGCACACAGGGCACTGGCTACTGCTCCAGTCCACTCCTGCAGTGTCAGTCACTGCCTCCCGTCCTTCTCCAGCTGAGCTGTCCAAATCTCTGGGGCTGCAGAGACCTTGACCCGAGTGTGATGGGTCCAGCCGTGTTCAGCTGTCTTGAAGCTGTGTCTGTGGTCAGCAACACTTGGAAAGGTCCACACCACCACCAGTGGTGCTTCTTTCCACTCCTTAACCAGGACTAAATCCCCTGGTTGGATGTTGTGAACAGCAAAATCCAAAGGCAGGCTCTGTGCCAGCTGAGCTTCTTGTCAAAGAGATTTCACAAGAGACAGGATTCTGGCCACATATTATTTTAAATATACATCACTTATTTCCACCCCTCAACTAGGTTGAGAATTACAAGGGTAAGGAATTTTAAGCATCAGTTTGAAGGGAGATAATTGAATATGTCTTCTGGCTCTGGCCCTTATTCTTGCTAAAGTCAGTGGCAAGAGCTGTACCCACAGCATCTTACTTTCTATCACCAAGTCAAAAAGTGTTTCTTTATTTCTCCATTCATTCTTTCAACCCAGCCCAAGCTCTAGGGGTGCCACGGGGTATGGAGGTTCCTCTGTATCCCTAAAGCAGTCATAACTCTTTGAAGAATTTTTCCTGTAAAATGAGTTCGCCTATTTGTGTGTATTGCTTCCACAATCCCATATCTTGGAATTATTTGTTCCAAAAACACCTTAATAACTGATGCTGTAGTTGCTGAACCAGTTGGAAATGCTTCTGGCTACTCTGTTAGCTGACATACTATTACCACAAGAGATTGAAACCTTGCCACTCGAGGCATTTTGGTAAAATCCACCTGGCATCTCTGGAAGGGATGTACAGCCCAAGGCCTCTCTCCCCCGGCAATTTTCTTTGTAACTCTGTTATTGTTTTTTAGCACAAATCAAACAACCCTCAATAGCTCACTTTGCCAGAGTAAAAAGACCCACAGCAGCGTACATTTTGGGAAGGCTTCTGCCAATCCTTGAGAGCCCCAGTGGTTCCCTTCATGGAGTTGTTTTAGTATCTATAAGGCCAGAGCTTTTCGTATCCACTGCTTACAATCCCTTGTAAACCAGTTATCCCCTCTTTCCTCTGCCCCACTCTTTTAAATTATCTGCAGCTCCTCTGGTGGAAAAGCATTTCTCTGGCAGTGCTGGGGTTACTGGGAGCAAAGGGAGGATCTTAGAGATTTCTGGCAACAATGCAGCTTTCCGAGCTTCATCTGCCAGTCAGTTACTGCCTCCTATTGTCTCCTCTGAGCACTCTGCCTGGTGCCCCTTAATGTGGATTATTGCCACCCCTTTTGGTAAATTTACCACCTCCAATAGGCGAGTAATTAAGCTCTCATGAGCTAATGTTTTTTCCCCTGCAGGTTAATAAACCTCTTTCTTCCCATAGTTTCCCAAATGCATGTATCACCCCATATGCATATCTAGAATCAGTAAAAATACTCAGTCTTGTCCTGATACAATTCACAGGCTCTCACAGCGGGTACAGCTCTTGCTCTGTCTGAGCTGAGCAAGTGGGTGGCAATGTCTCCTTTTAATTCTTTTCCATTAATGATAGTGTATCCTATAAATTGCTTCCCTTCTACCACCCTTGCAGACCCATCAATAAACACATTTTGTCCCTTAGGCCAGGGAGCGTCTCATAAATTTTCCCTAGCCTATCACTTGAATGCAGTCATGGGTTTCTTCCTGGCCCCCCTCTTCAGGGCTGTTCAGACAGGAGGCTGGGTTAAACCCTTCCCCACTTTTCTAAAAAATTCTAAATTCTAAATTCTAAATTCTAAATTCTAAATTCTAAATCCTCCTGTTCCATTAAACAAGATTCATGCTGTAATAACCAAGCGCTGGTCATCCACTTGGAGGCTCTTCCAGTTAACAAAGCTTTAACCTGATGTGAAACTTTAACAATCAGATATTCTCCTATTTCAGTCTTCAGGCTCCAGTTACCATCAAGACTGTGGCTGCACAGTTCTGCAGACTTGGGGCCAGCCTCTGGTCACTGGGTCTAACAGCTTGGAAAAATAAGCAACAGGTCTCCGTGTTCCCCCATGCTCTTGCACCAAAATTCCTTTAGCATGGCCTTCTTTAACATCCACATATAGTTCAAATTCCTTTTCTGAGTCTGGAAGAGCTAAGACTGGGGCATTAACCAATTTGTCTTCTAATTTTCAAAAGCTTTGCTCTCCTTCTGGTGTCCATACCACAACATTAGGACTGTCTTGGGTTAAAAAGTCATATAAAGGACTGGTTAAATCAGAAAAATCCGTAATCTGTGCTCTGCAGTACCTCACCAACCCTAAAAACTGCCATTACTCTTTTTTTATGGTAATGGTACTAGTAAAATTCTGTGTATTCTTTCTGGATCAATATACTGTAACCCTCTAGTCAAAATGTGCCTCAAATATTTAACCTTTTTCTCTACCATTAACATTAAAAACCTAAAAATATATTTTGAATCTTCAAGATATTCAGTCAACAATAAAACAGATTCATGCATAAAAATTATAAGCATTTTGACTTAAAATGGAATTAAGATTGCACACAAAATTAACCACACTTTGGCAGGATGCAGCCACGAACTTTAAAGGTGTTGCAATACACTTACACCCAAAAATGAAAGCAAAAGCATTCACAGTTCATATTCTGGAACACTACACATGCAGCTATATTGAAACAGAAGTAAAATTCAAGCTTCTTCTATAATAGACTACACTAATTTTTGTTTTCATTTTTAGGGGGCCATTGCTATTATTTATATCATTCCTGGTGACATTGATACACTCATAAATTACTTCAGTTTTGCAGTCTGGATATTTTATGGTTTAACTGTACTTGCACTAATTGTTATGAGGTTTACAAGGAAGAATCTCAGGAGACCTATCAAGGTAAGTTCTGTATGGCTTTTCCTCCATTCCACAGATGCTGTAGCATGAATTCACACCTAGTATATGGATATTTAAACAGCACCCTTGGGCAGTATCCTTGTTTTTTACTGCCCTTTCCTGAAATCTAGCCATTTAATAGCAGTTCTGCACTAGGACTGAGCTCATAAGGACCAGGATAAGATTACAGAATGTTGATTTTCACTTGCACACACAACAGGGCACAAGCCAAATTTTCACAGATGGGTAATTGCTGTCAGCAGACTGGGTTCTACCCATTCCACCATTGAAAGAATATCCAAAATAAGACCCCAGGTTATTGCATGTAAGTCAGTTCTCACATTTATTAAAATGCAAAATTGTACACTGCAACTTGAAATATTCACTAAGAGATCTTAGTGAATTATTTGGCAGAAGAGTTTTCCCTATCCATATTTCTGCTAGTCCTTCAATTGCCCCATCTAATTCCAGAGAATTTTAGAGTAAAAAAACGGAAATAAATTTTTATTTATTATAAGGGAATAAAGGAATTATTTTATTTATTATAAGGGAATCAAAATATTCTTTCATACAGGCAACTTCTTTAAGAACAGCTAAAGAATGAAGAAGTGATTTTATTCTTCGTATCTTGCAGATACCCATCATCATTCCTGTCATAGTGACACTGGTCTCAATTGTACTGGTATTGGCACCCATCATCAGTGCTCCTGAACTGGCCTATTTGTACTGTATTTTATTTATACTTAGTGGACTTATAGTTTATGCACTTTTTGTTCATCTAAAATTTGACTGGCCACAAAAAATATCAAGTAAGTATACCTCAGCTCAGCCAGCTCCAAACTCAACAGAACATTTGCTAAACTTGAGATTAACTAGTATAATAAAGCTCACTGTCTGGTCAATCCCTTCTAAAGTATGTGAGCAGAACGTAGAGGGGAACAATTTCCCTAGCATGTAGTGGGCTTTACTGAAGACTCTATTTTATTCCTTCCTGTTGAAAAGAAGTAATGTCTGACTTGAGGAAAAATTAAACTTAATTCACAAAAAACAACTCATCACTGTAGTAGCACAAAGAAACGGAACTAATTAATCTGTAAATTTAGTTTTTCAATTGTCTGTATTTCAAAACATTGCTTTAGTGATTAACTAAAGATTAGCAGACATAAATTCTTATGCCACCAAACACTGGGCTTTTAGCTCTGATTATTAATGTTGCTATCCTTACTAAAGAAAATGTTAACAGCATTAAGATAAAAAAATAATCCCAGGGCTGGGTACAGTGAAAGCTGCAAGAACCCAGCATGACCATTTCTGACCTGATTGCTTATTCCCTAGAGAAACTCTGATATTGTCTCAGGTAAAACAGGATACACAGGTATTTCTAAGGCTAATTGGAATTAGCTGAATACAACAGCATTAGTTTGCAGACATTCAAAAAATCAATAATCTGTCTCTGTTGTCCCCAGGACTATTAATTATAATTTAATAATTATAATTAATTATAATTTAATTATGTAATTATGGAATTGGAATTGTACTCTAATGTAAGTTTGGAAATGTGGAATGCTGTAGTTTGGATCTTAAGACTGTTTATTCTCCACCCTTTCTTTTTCATTTTGAAATAGGAATGCAGACAAAAAAACAACTACGTAGAAGGATAGTTTCCTCACTTAGAAAAACAGTTTGAATTGAAATATTGTTCTCTTATAAACCCTCTAACAATAAATCTTTTCCTCAGATCCCATCACCATGCACCTCCAGATGCTTTTGGAAGTTGTTCCAGAAGAGGAAGTTACTGAATGAAGTATTTTATACCCACCAGGTTAAGTGCTGTACTGGTTGAATTAGATTCAATTTAGTTTGGCACACATATATACTTGCTAAATTGTTATGTTCATACTGGTGTATTAGTTTTGCAACACTTCAGTACTTCAAAGCATTAAATATATATAATAAAAGATTTCTAAGACAGACTACAGTGTCCAGCAAAGCTGGTTTTATTGTTTGTTAATAAGTTATGGTGTCTTGTTTTCTGAATTAAAATTTTTAGCAAAGATGTGTTTTAATGTCTTTACAAACAATTCCACGGGTGAAGGCATGGGTGTTAATGTCTTTGAAATGGGTGTTAATGTCTCTACCAGCTTCAAGGCACAGGTTTGTTACAGAACCTCCACAGTCTGGCTCCTGAAACACACAAGAGTCTGCACAAGGCTGATTCCTGAACTTTGGCTGCTAGGTGGTTTGGGAAGGCTGCACCTTCTGAGCACCTCAGCCAGTGGGGAAGGGAAGAGGGCAACATGCAGCCATGAGTTTGGGATGAAAGGAGGCTGCATCCTCCGAAACCTGAGAGAGAAAATCCCACAGGCGTGTGCCCCAGGGGAATCTCTCCTGTTATTGGAATAAAGTTGCAGGACTCCTCTGTCTCTTTTAGGGACACTGGCTTTTCATAGCATGATTTTCCGTACAAAATTACTCAAAAAACCTTTTCAGTTATGAAGATAGCAAAACTTAGCAGCAACAGTGTCAAGATGCTTCTGATGACACTATGGAAAGAACAACACAGCTCTTACAGCATCACAGAAAGCACAAAAATCACATTAATGCCAGACTAACTCTATCCTCAGGTTCTTAGACCAAATATTAGCAATCAAAACATCAGTCTTTGAAGCTGGATATTGCATCCTATAACTTTCTCACAGAGAGACGTTCAGGGTCGGCTACCTTAGAAAAGAGGTCCTAGAACAAAAAAAAAGGCAGTGCTGGCCATCACTTTTCCTATGCAGCTTTAAGCTGTACAACACACATTGGTGTTATGTTGTTTGATTTCAGCTGCATACACCTTTACATTTTTGCTCTCTCACTGAGCGCAGATCCATAATCTTAATCTGGAAACAAAATAGGAATAAAAGGATGCTGAGTTTCACATTCACTTTGAAGGACATCAACACCACCATGCAAGCTGGGGCTATGAGCTTCTTTCACACTATGTACTATCACAGTCTTTAAATCATGCAGAGCTCCTGAACCTAAACTAACTGTACTAAGTATAAATATTGGTCAAAAAAGGTGCCTGCTCAGCAAACTTGCTGTCTCCACGTTTAACTCACATCATGTGAAAAGCAACACAGCCCGTGGAGTGATGCACTTCACCACCTGCTGCATGTATCATCACATTCTTTCATTCTTGCCAAACCCAGCTCCAAAACTTGCTATGTCCAGCAATTGCTCCCTGTCCAAAGGCCTTAGAGCAAAAACTAAATGCTGGCCTTGACTTTCCTTTTGCAGCTTATGAAGTGCAGCACACCACAAGTGCACTCCACTCTCTGGACCCTCGTGCACTTTCAGTCTCACAGAGTCTAGTACCAAAACTAAGAACATTCAGCAGCTGGTCCCACAGAATAAGTTCTAGGAGAAGGAGGCTGCACTAGAATTCACTGTTGTTTTGCAGCCTATAAACTGCACAGCCAACAATGAAACGATTCCTCTTCCTTCCCTGCTACAGGCAGGATCCCGTTCTGTCAGTGTGCAAGAGCCAGGATCCACAGCAGAGCTCTTCCCTGCACTGCTCCACATGAATGAGGCCAGAAAAATGCCTGGCTTGCTCCTGGACACTGCCAGTGCTCGTGAGAACAACCACACCATGGTGTTGTAGTGATGGAACCACACCGTGGTGATGTCACCACACGATGATGGAACCACAGGAAGGTGATGGAACCACACCATGGTGATGTCAACTTGCAAAAGACCAAAACGCTTGGGACCCAGCTCGGGAACGTCTCTGCTCTCACATCTACTGTGCCAGGACAAAAAGGTTTCACTGATCTTCCCCTTCCAAGGACAAACTCTTATTCGCACCACGACAACGAAAGGAATGAGGGACTTGTCTTTACAAACAAACTGTGGGTCTGCTGATAAATAAAATTGGATACTGAGAGATGAAAGAAACAATGGGATGAACCATAAATTCCATAGGGATTCCACTAATTGACACAAGGAAAAGAAAAAAAGGGGACTTATACATTTGAAGGGAGTCTTAGGCATTAGGTGTTTTGGGAAGTCTGTACCTCTCAAGTACCTCAGGCAATGGGGAAAGAGAGAGGGAAATGGCCAGGATAAAAAGGAGGCTGCGTGCTCCAAAAATTTGAGTGACCCCAGGGGAAATGCCCCATGGCCTCTCCCTTTATTCAAATAAAGTTACAGAACTCCTCTGTCTCCTTTCTGGCCATCAGCCTCTGGTGTTTGTGGATTGATTTTCCTGACAGCAACAAAAAACTGCAACACAAACTCCTTTTCAGTTACAAATTTTTTCCCCTCATAGAGTCTGGCTACAAACTTGAAAACATCTGACGAAAACATCTGGCAATAACAGAGCTCACGAAAGTGCCAGCTGACAAAGCTCTTGCTGCCCACAACTTGAACTGCACCCACTGAAATACATCACACACCCTGATATCTGCACTTTCTATCTCAGCTCTATATCCTGTCATAATCCTTCAGTCTCACAGAGTCAGCTATCAAACTGAATGGCACCAGTGACTGCTCAGGACTAAAAGTAGCAACAGGACAAAAAGCTCAACAGCTTGGCTTTCGCTTTCCCACTGCAACAGTCCAACAGCTCTAGCCAAGAGAAGCCTACTGCCTACCAGAAGAAGCAGTGAAATTCAGCATGACCACCCAATGTGTGAATTCAAAATTGGTTTCTTTGCAAAAGAGAAGAACTAGAAACCCATCTCAAAAGAAATGGGGTCTCCTCCCCCAAAAGAGAAAACATCTGGGCACTGATCCCATGCAAAGGTGCCAGAACACTGTTACTGGGCATTACCTGCCCAGGGCATTTGATCAGCTGCACACCAACACTCAATGTAGCTGCTTACCTTGTCCAAAAAACGTGCACTGCCAGAATTTCAAGAAGGCCACCTCTGAGAAGTGGAAACCACTTGCCAAATTGATTCTTACAGGAGACCATCTTCCAAAGATGGATACTGACTCCATAATTGCACAAGTTGAAGCAGTGCTTCCACACCAAATATGCCAGGACAGAAAGTTGCTGCTGCCCTTGTCCTCCACAAGGAAGTTTCTTATCTGCATCTCCAACACTGGAGCTACATGCTTTCCTTCCCTTGATAAGCATTGCCATTTTTCTGGATCTTACCAAGCAAAAGCATTGAAAATGTCCAACAACTGCTCCTACATAGAAAGGGCCAGGACAGAAATGTCTTGCTGGACTATTCCGTGGCTGTGTGTTAGGGGATTAACCTTTTGAGTGGCGGTAGTAAGACACACAGCTACATGGTCTCTCTCAAGATAGGGCAGAGACAACTTTATTCTAACACAATTTGTTTAAATACACTCAGGACACTAACTCAAGAACAAAATACAGCCCATTGGTCCAGAGAAAGTAACACCACTTTCCCAGGCTTTTCTCACATATCCAGCAGGTGTTTATCTTAGTTTTCAATTCTTCTCTTATGTTTACATTAGAGAAAGGTGGCTAGCTTTGGGAAAGAAGCCTGGCTGAGCCTGAGAAAGTTAGACTGGAAAAATCCTCATAAGAGGTTTTTCTAGGCCTGACAGCCACACTATTCCTCCCCATGGTACCTTAACATTTGCTCCAACATTTGGCACTGTGTCCTTTGCTTCCCAAGGAAAAGCATTCTGAGTCATTTGCCCTTGCCTTTAGTACCATTCCCTAACCTTTGCCTATGATACCCTTCCTTTATCTTCCCTTCCCTATGTCTCCCTTGCCTTGACTTTCCTTACCTCTCATCCAGGTAAGCCAAAGCAATCGAAGCACAGACAATTCTGGGCAAGTCAGGGCAGACATAGGGAAGGAGAGACCACTGAGGGGAAAGCAAAGCAAGGCAATGGAGTTTTAGGCAAGAGAAATCCAGAAGTTGTGGCAATTTTGGAGACAGGCACACGACTGAACACACTGAGTTCATCAATAAACAGCCAGTGTTTATTGATGGACACCCGCTTCTATAGGGTGTCTTGGTTTGAAAGACAGGTATTTGCTAAGAAAAGGCAAGAGCCCTTCCCTGAGATGGAGAGTGCAACACCCTCCTCTCTAATTATTATAGTTTGAAATGAGGGTCTCTCAGGCAAAAGATATGGGGATAAGAATAACAGTTCTTTACTAATATATTTAACATGGTGAACAAAAGAAACAACAACAGCTATAAAGATTGACAGCAAAACAGAACAGTATAGCTCAGTTCGAGTCCCTCTGGCCACAGGCCCTCTCTCTCTGCGCTCAGTTCCCGGTGCTGTGTGGGCAGGGTGGGTCCCGTGCAGCTGAAGGGGGCTGGAGTGATGGCGGCGGCGGCGGCCCAGGTGTGCGAGGGGNGAGAGAAGCTGTTACTAGCTAGTGTATAGCCAAAATATACTTGGCATAACAATGGGAAAAATTCCACAGAAAGAAAAGGGAACAATTCAACCCCCAAGAAGGGGCTTCAAAATTGCTGTGCTTCAACATTTGACTGGTCGAGATCTTAACAGTGCCCAGCTCACTGCCCCATTAAATGTTTGTATTCGTGATTGAATGGGATTCACTGGGGTCCCAGTTGGAGTTTGAAACAAATCATTGTCTTACCTGGGGACTTATTTACTTCTACTCTTTAATGTTCTAGGCTGATCTAGTTGGGGTCTGTTATGGCCAATTTTATCTGTGCAGCTTACAGACCAGCTGTAGCTGTCACACCTGCTTTATCTGTATGCAAATACATGATAAATTCACTACAGCACTATTGGCCTTATCTACACCTTCCTTGTATGTAGAAAAGTCAACTTTATGGAACACCAGCAATTGGTTTTAAGAGATACAGACTTTATCTGCCTTTAGTTTATCAGCATAGAGTGAAGGAGATTAAAGTTCTGTTGGACATTTACAAATAAGTGAACATGCCCAGAAAATAAGCAAAAATGCCTCCAGAGCCAAACTGTATTGGAGGAAAGCACTCAGACTTGCAGTTTTGTGCAATGAAATATTTACACCTCATGGAGATTTCCTCTGCCCAATATAGCTGGTCATTGGAGCCTTCCTGTATGGACAGCAGAGAAAGGCAGCTTCCAGGGATGACACAACTCATTAACATCACCAGGTGTTTATTGACTATGGGAGCTGCTGTTTTCAAGCAATTTCATTTCTTTCCACCATCTAATTTTGCTAAATGGAGGCCAACCAGAGATTGATGAGGGCTCAGATGATGAAATCCTGTGTTTGGACAGGTGGATTGAGCTCCTCATCAGGTGTGATGGGCATCTAAACCCCAGGAACATAAATCTACCAGCACTACCCATGTCCAAAATCATGAATCATAATCTCATGGAATGGTTTGGGTCAAAAAGGATCTTAACACTCATCCAGCCCCACCCCAGCCATGGCAGGGACACCTCCCCCTGTCCCAATGTCCAGCCTGGCCTTGGGCACTGCCAGGGATCCAGGGGCAGCCACAGCTGCTCTGGGCACCCTGTGCCAGGGCCTGCCCACCCTCACTGGGAACAATTCCTTCCTGAAACTTAATTCAAAGCTACTCTCTGTCAGTGTGAATCCATTTGCCCTTGTCCTGTCCCTCCATCACTATAAATAGTCTCTCTCCCTCCTTCCTGTCAGCTCCTTCAGGCACTGGAAGAAAAGAAGAACAACTAGCTCTATTCTTTCACTTAGTTACTAAATTTGATAAGGAATTTTGATCAGAGAGCAGTTCTTTAGAAAAAAGAAAAAAATCTAAATGTAGATCCCTCTTCCTTTTTTATTTAATGTGTGTTTGTGTGGATTTAAAAAAATTCTGTTTTGCTTTTGAGGCAAACGAAAAGCTTCAAAATGTAGCAGCATACAGGAATAAGATATCAGAAATATATTTTTAAATGTGAGAGGTATTAAATACATAGTCCAAATTCTTTGGAAAAACATCTATTTGCCATCAGTTTGCCATACTGGGACCTGTTTAGCATCACTGTGTATTAGGAGTTTTATTCAAGTGCTTAACTTCAAGCAAACATTCATACAGACCTGTGAGAAATATGAATGTTCAAAATATCTCAGCTTGGACTCTTCATGGACTTACAGAACTTGGGTAGAGGGATAGAAGAGAAATATTCATAGCATTTAATGTAACAGAAATTCTACTGTATCAATGACCAGCTGAAAAAATTATATGTTTTAAATAAGGTCAGCAAGGTTTGAATACAAACTTATGCTTTATATTTTATAATCCTATTGTATTTCTGTGAACAAGAGGATGGCAAAGCGAGCAACTTCTGTCCCAGCTTTGCTCTGATCTAAATTAAATTTCCAAATAAGCATCAGATGCAGAGCAGGGTTTCTTAAAGGCCTGAACTTCCAGGAGCTCATTCTGCTATTGCCATCTTGTGGATGACCCGCAGCATGATGCTGCTCATTTGGCATCTCTCCCATCCTGCTTTGGTGAGGAATGTTTCCTGATATTCCACATTGCCATGGTAATCCATTACCTGAAAGTTACAAAGTTCTTTATGTCAAAATAATTGAATTTATTAATTTCAATTAACCCATTAAAGAAAATTAAACTTGTCTCAATAAATTGTGAGTTACTTTGTCCAAGTAAGATATTGAACAGTGGTAGTATGTGAACTGAACTTTAAAAATTATCAGCTGTGCCATAGAAGTGGTTTTAATTAGCTATGTATAGTTCCCTGTTTGTTAAAGAATTGTATGTGCTGAAGAAGAATGAGCCATTGTTTAAGGCACAAGGCTTATGTGAATCATGAAACTATTCGAAGTCACAAAGCCTTGAAGAGAAAAGTTTTAAAAGTGAATGTATTACAGATTGTGCAAAACTCAGAGATCCTGGTGCTCAATGGGCAGAGTTATATTATATATAAAAAACCTTTCCTGCAATATTGTGGACTTGTTATTTTTGTTCTCACATTTTACATGTGAGAACTGCCCCCAAAAACAAGAGTTCCAAAGGCAAGAGAATACTGACATAATGATGGAATTCCTAAGTTTAAGGATTTGTGTGCCTAAAGTGTCAAAGGCTTTGCTTTCAGATTTACCCCAAGTCTGGAACTAAACAGAAGAGTTTAACTAATGGCAAAACAGGTTTCAGAGCAGAGCTTTTCACTCCCCCACTGGGACAAGAACTGTAATGGAAATACCACAGTTACCTTTTAGTATTTTTAGAAAGTTTTTTCTAGCTACAAGCAGCCTCCAGTGCACCCTGCCTGCCTTATTCCAACTGCTGGGCAAACTGCTTCCAACCTGCAAGCCCAAATGCCTGCTGATAATGAATCCAGTCTTCTTGGCCCCTTTGTTTTGGTTGACATGTGGAATTTTACCTCCCTGTTTTGACACTTGGGCAGCTTTTTATCTTGTAGCTCCATATTTCTTGAACTCTTTTCTCCTACTTAAAATCTATATTCAGTATCACTTCAATATGAGAAAAGTTTAAGGATTTTTGGAGACAGTTTGTGGCTGGACTTTGTTTAACTGTATTGCTTGTTTAGAAAGCAAGTCCTAGATTTCGTAACTGGAAAAAATAATATTCCATTGAAAAGTATTGCTTCAGTAAGTTTTCCCTAGGTTTTGGTTTCTTATACTCAATACAATTGCTATGATTGTAACTATGATGGAAGCCTGTCATGGTTTGACACTGGCCAAACACCAGGCACCCACGAAAGTCATTCCCTTACCCACTTCTGCTAGAGCTGGGCAAAGGAGAGGGAAAAAAATTAACAAAGCCCTCATGGATTGACATAAGGACTGGGAGAAAAATACTCTAAGGGCAAAACAGGTTCAAATTTAAAAGTATAAAGTAGATTTATTCATAGATTTGGAGGAGGATAATGAGAAGTAAAATAAGCCTTTATATCACCTTTTTCCCCACAGCCCCTCCCTCCTTCCCACCCACAGTGCAGGGAGGCAGGGCAGGGGAGTTTTGGTCGAGATCTTTTTCTGTTCACTCAGGGAGAGGAGTATTTCCTCTGCTATGCTGTGGGATCCCTCCCATGGCCAAACAGGGATCCCAAAACTGTTGTGGCGGGGGTTGCTCATCCACAGGGTGCAGATCTCTAAAGACAGGCTGCTCTGGTTTGGGAGCCAGGGCTCTGTGTCTTGTTATAAATGACTCAGACCCCAAGTGGGAATGAGCTATAAAAGTTTTATTGAGAACAGTAAAAAAATCTGCAAAGCAAAGGGGACAGCGCTGGAACCGTGGCCAAACACCAGAGGCTCGTGCACAAAATGGTGACTCTGTCTTTTATACCCCTGGTGTTGTATCAGCTTTATGCATATTTATTTTGATTTTACATAGTCTCCCCATGTCACTCTTTTCAGTGCTGACGTAGTTTTGTCACTGTGGTCATCAGGGTTATCATGGAATGAAATTCTGCTCCTTTTAAAGTTGTGTCTCCAAGGTTTGGCTAGTAACACTCTGTCCAATGTAAACNCCTTACCCACTTCTGCTAGAGCTGGGCAAAGGAGAGGGAAAAAAATTAACAAAGCCCTCATGGATTGACATAAGGACTGGGAGAAAAATACTCTAAGGGCAAAACAGGTTCAAATTTAAAAGTATAAAGTAGATTTATTCATAGATTTGGAGGAGGATAATGAGAAGTAAAATAAGCCTTTATATCACCTTTTTCCCCACAGCCCCTCCCTCCTTCCCACCCACAGTGCAGGGAGGCAGGGCAGGGGAGTTTTGGTCAGTTCATCACTCGAGATCTTTTTCTGTTCACTCAGGGAGAGGAGTCTTTCCTCTGCTATGCTGTGGGATCCCTCCCATGGCCAAACAGGGATCCCAAAACTGTTGTGGCGGGGGTTGCTCATCCACAGGGTGCAGATCTCTAAAGACAGGCTGCTCTGGTTTGGGAGCCAGGGCTCTGTGTCTTGTTATAAATGACTCAGACCCCAAGTGGGAATGAGCTATAAAAGTTTTATTGAGAACAGTAAAAAAATCTGCAAAGCAAAGGGGACAGCGCTGGAACCGTGGCCAAACACCAGAGGCTCGCGCACAAAATGGGGACTCTGTCTTTTATACCCCTGGTGTTGTATCAGCTTTATGCATATTTATTTTGATTTTACATAGTCTCCCCATGTCACTCTTTTCAGTGCTGACGTAGTTTTGTCACTGTGGTCATCAGGGTTATCATGGAATGAAATTCTGCTCCTTTTAAAGTTGTGTCTCCAAGGTTTGGCTAGTAACACTCTGTCCAATGTAAACTCATAAACCCAATTAGAACATACAAAACCATCCTTGTGAAAACCAACCTCACAACTAACAACATCAACCACTTTATAACACCTATCATTATCTTAATGTTGACAGCATTATAATATTTAATATCAATTCCTATGGCACCCTGCAAAAGCCAATTCCCATTAACTTGTTTCCCACACTCACTGTCTCTGGAAGCAGGGCCCATCAGGGTTTTGCTCTGTCACACATGGTGGAAGATTCTAGCAGCTTCTCACAGAAACTCCCCCTGTGGCCCCCCACTGCTACCAAAAACCAGGCTGTGCCAAACCAACACAAAGCCCCTGAGTTTTGCACCACAGCAGAATTTTGAAAAACAGAAGCACACGTGCTTTGTCGATGTGGACCTCATTGGTACAAAATGAAAGGAGATATTAAAATAGAGCAGCTTTTATAAATGTTAAAGCCATGATCTGGGCAGAAATATGCCAGTAAAAAGATTCAAAAGGAAAAAACTTGACTTTAGAAAAAACTCAAGGAGTAAAGTAGAAAATACATAAAGACAAGACATAGAAAAGACAACCCTTTCCCAGGCATCATACTATATATTTTGTCAGCCATTTTTTGATCAGAGGAAAAGATTCTGTCATTAAAAATAAATTACAAAAGTAGTTTTTTCATACGGTTTTCCCTACACAGTAATTTCTGAATTTCCCACTGTGAGTACATGATTAGTCAGTGCCTATTTACACAAACTCTGTGAGCTTGCAGAACACTATTCAGGGAAAGGAGGGCTGAGAGAAAATCCTTTTAAATCAACATACATTGTGGAGTACCCCAGCACTGCTGTCGAAATTAGAGTACTCAGAATTTTGCTAAGTGAAGGAGCCTCCCAAAACTCTTCTGCTCTTGGGCAGAGGGGCAAACCATGTGGTACCTGACAGCAACACTTCTATAATAATGGTTATATACAGGTCCATGTCACTTAGAATACTCTGTACCTCTGTCCCAGTCTAGTTTTATACCTTGCATCCACGGATTTGAAAGATTCCTGATGGAGAGGGCCCCTGGAGAGGAGCAACAGGTATGAAGGTGGACACTGAGAGTTCTAAGCAATGAAGGTCCTGGAGCTCAAGGTTTAGGAATACAGGTGTGAACCACACTGGGACCTGCCAGTTTCAGTGGTCAATTCATGTGGCCATCTCCAGGGTCACCACATTTTGTCACCTGGCACCATAAAACATCTCCCTTGGGGCCTGGGGCTTTGCCAGCCCCCTGACATTATAATTAATGTTCACAAATGTTCACTTGCCCTTCAGACCTGCTGTTACCTCTTCCTGACCCAGTGCAACATGCCTAGACACAAGTTAGTGAATGTAAAACAGTTCTGGGAGAGAAGATTTTTTTTTCTAAACTGATACCATGGGTTAAAATAAAGATGTAAATTTTGTCTGAAAATATTAATTTGGTATTCTTCACATAAAGGTATTTAGACACTTCTGAGGAAACACAGGCAAATTGTCTGGTGCTTAAAACTGACATGAATGTTCACATTCACAATATTTTGCATGATGTATTTTACTCATGTCAAAAATTATCTTCTGAAAAGAAATTATTAAAGGGTGCAGTGGTTGGCACTTTAAAAGTTGTTTTGTACCTCCCTCTGCAAAAAGTTGTTACAGTTCGTTAGGATTATGGTTTACTAGGAGAAAGGAACAAAGATTCATCCCTGGCAGTGTCCAAGGCCAGACTGGATGGGGCTTGGAGCACCCTGGGACAGTGGAAGATGTCCCAGCTCAATGAGCTTTAAGGTCCTTTCCAACCCAAACCATTCTGTGACTCTGGGATCTCTCTTTGCAATAGATTTTGAAATCTATATAAATAAAGTTTATATTTTGAATTGCACTCTGGCTAAGCTGAGCTCTGTGCTGTTTGTTTCCCTCCCCTCAGGGTGATGCTTTTCTGCCTGGGGCCCCATTTAAATCCAGTTAAACCTGTGCAGGGAAATGGGCAGAGGCCCCTCACAGAGGACAGACCTTCTGGACTTACTACAACTGGTTAATGCCCAGGGAGGGCAACAGAAAAAACGTTTATGCAAACATATCTACAATTTATATTGTGCAGCCCAGCATTCCATAATGAAGATGTAAAAAATAGAAATGCATATTTATTATCTTTAATGTATTTCTCTGGCTGTATGATTTATTGCCCAGACATTAATTACTTGATTGAATTCTATTCTCCACTCCCTGTCTCTTCACCCCCAGTATCTCCAGCACACTAGTTTTGTATTTCTTTAGGGATTTAGATTCTATCAAGTGATAGCCTCACACATTTAACAGAAACACCAGTGATTTCAGCTGCAGGACTCCCTGCATGAATGAACTGCAAACTGAGTTTTAGAACCCTGCACAAGATGTCTAAAGTAATTTTAAATAGCTCCCACTTACATTGCTTAAAAGATCTGAGGAGCTGTTTATTTTCTGAGGATATTTTGAAGTTCTGCTATTTCAGGGATTCAGAATACAAACAGTTTTCATATAAACCCTGAATTTCATTAGAGATTAGTGGAACAATTGAAAGGCCTTACAATAGAGAAGTAATTGATCTGTTCTATTCAAACCAAGAACACTTCTGTACAGTTTAATAAAAAGCATCTGTCATAAAGATTATGTCCTACACATTGTGGGAATTCTGTCACCACAGACAACTTAGATTAATTGCAATAAACAGAAATTGTCACTAAAGCTCTCAGCTCATGCCATCTAATATTGTGTGAATAAATTTCATTTTCTAATATTATGAAACAGTAAGAGTATAATAAATCAACTACCTAAGTCCTTTGAGAATTTTTGCATAATTCACCAAACCAAATTGATTTTAGCAGTAAACCTACTAATTTACATGGGGAAGAATGGTTTTCCTAGTGTGATGAATTTAATTTCTATTTCCCTGTTTGCATGAATTCACTCAAGCAATTCGCCAGTGCTAGAATTAAACTACAACCATGTTTTAGTTGAGCAGGCACATAACCTACACCTGGATGACAATAAAGTGTCTTTCAAAGGTAGGATGTGAAATTTAGTGAAAATCATTGGAAAGGCCATACTACCTCAAAAATGTAAACAATAAGGTGCTGCACAGAAATAGAGAGTATTTGGAAAATTTTATCCATAGATTGGTTGTCAACTTTTTATTTCTGAGGTCTAATCTTTCTGATAATTTATAAGGTTTTGTTCTATAATGGGATATTTTCTTATAAGGAATAAAGGTGTGAAAGAGAGTTTGTAAAATGAGTAGGTTTAAATTATGACAGAATGAACTCTCTCTTCAGATTTTTAAAATGAGTCATCCATCCAAACACTTACAACATGCACAATATGGGAATAAATTATATTTTGCTGTCAGTTCAAGCTCGTTCAGCTTGGGACTGAAAAGTAAAGTAATACTACTGGCAACCCAAGTGTGAAAGGAACGAATTTGCAGGTTTATGTCCATAGTCCAGCATAAAATAATCCAGTGGCTGCTGGGCACCCAGAGTGAGTGAGTTTATAGATCTGGAAAGCAGTGCAAGGTTGTGTTTTCCATGCCTGCTCTCTTTGGTGAGGGCAGCTCTCAGGCTCTCCTTCCCTGAGGCTCTGCTAATTGGGATTCAGTCAGAATTGTGCAAAGATTCCATCCTTCCAACAGGGCAGGGCAGCAGAAAAACTATCCACAATTGTTCCTTGCTCAGTCAAGAAAGCCTTAAAATACTCACACGCCTTTCTTTCAGATATCGAACCAAGCTGAGAGCTGCAGGAATGCAGGACAGAAAGCACAGTAGCCAGAAATGGATCCCCCTTTCCCCCATCATGGGCAGCATCAGATCCAGTGTTCACTAACAAACACAGCCATAGGAAACTAAACAATAAAGGAAGTTTCCCTTTTTGCCTGTTGAGCTGAAGGCAGCTGGTTTCATTTTAAGGCATAGTAGAGATTGGATTGTACCTGTAGATGTTTTAGGAATAGAAAAAAAATAGAAAAAGATCCAGATTCTTACAGGAATGGACACAGTGATCAGACTGTCTACTTTTCATCTTTTCACCTCCCTCCATCCTTAGGATAAGAAGCAGAACACTTCATTGTCATGATCCAGAAGTGGCTTATCAGGCCACTGACCTCTCTATTATAAATTGATGCCCATTTTAAATTACAGTGATGCAAAACTTGATCACTAGGTAATGACACAATATGTTTGAAAAGAGAGCTGTCACTTACTCTGTTTAGCACACACAATATGGAAATTAATTTCACAGAAAGTAACTTGCTCCTCTGAGGGAAAAGGACACTGCAGATATTTATAGACTATTTGATTAGCTCCTTTCAGCAGCATCAAATAGGATGATGCTGGAGCAGTCTGTATTTACTTAATACTGAACCTATAAAGAATCCATCATTTACATATTCTCCTCAAAAGCACCAGCTGTACATTCTTAAATAAAGTCATAAATGGCAGTGACAAGACTTCGTTCTTTTAATGAAAAAAAGACACTCTGTGGTACAGACTGTGCCTGTACTTCACTCTCCAGACTTTATATGCTCAAAAGTCTATAAATGTTCTCAATTGGAATAAGAAGGAGGCAAGTTGAAACTTCTTGAAAAATGAATTTGTTTGCTTGTGGAGTCTATGTACATTCACCAACATTTGATTTACATATGTTATGGATAATTATTCCAAATATAAGAATTAATATGTAAAAGAAAGCATTAAAGACAGCAGAGTAATTTTTACCTCCAACCATCAGTTCCACTTCACCCTTGCAAGATTCATGTCTGTGCACTGCAGGCGTTGCTTGGAATCTACTGCTTGATGGGAAATTTTCCTTTGTATAAGTTTTAGTAGTGCCAACAGCAAGCTGGAGTGGTTCTCTGGTATTTTTGAAAGAATGTGTCCCTGTTTCCCATGTAACTGGATGTGAATTCTTTCTGGGGTCAGCATTTTGTTCTTTGCTTATGGCAACAGAGTCCTGGAACTCCTGGATGCTTTTATGGCACACCAAAAATGATTCTTATTTAGACACATTGTTAAATCTCCTGAGAATATTTGTCATATTTCCCAAACAACTAATTCCAACTCCTTTCCTTCTTTATATTTTTATTTCTTTGGTTTTCCTGACAACCAGTGAGAGATGTTACTGTGCCACTGTCAGATCCCCCCCCACCCTTTTCTTTTTATTTTTTTTCTTTTATTTTCATTCTGACTTGTAAGATCACACCTTGCTTCTTCTATGGAAGCTTCCAACATACAGGATGTTTCTACTACACTTTCATGGCTATTTCAAATATCCCAAGCCCTTCTACAAAAGGAGGCATTAATGTCCTGAACACAGTGTAATGCTTTCATTGTACAGTAGATGGAATTAGATGTACATTGTACATTACATTGTACTTTAAAAATTTAAAAATAAAAAAAGAGAGGGAAGACACAGGAACAAGGATGGAGAAATTATTTTGTTAAGGAAGCTCAACAAAACCTCAAGAGCCTTCTAGAATGATTCCTTTTAAACCCAGCCTTTTATGTCCTTGATAATGCAGGCTGCATCTTCCCTGTAATAATTTCCTCCCATGGAGTGATTTGGAATTACATGATCTGTGGCATAGAGCTATATAGCAAGCAAGACACCCCAAAGCAGAAGTTCTTTATCAAGAAATTGAGCTTTACTTTGACTACAAAAGCAATTCTGTAGCCATTAGCCTAAAACATCAACTCTTGGAAAGCAGACACTTGCAAAACAGGGCCAAATGGCCACAAAACTCAAAACTTTTTGTTCAGTGTCTTGTTTTGACAGCTCCATAAACTTATAAAAAAGTCAGAGCAATACAACAACAGAGGCTTTGGGGATATGGTTTAAATATTTTTTTTTTTTAAATTTAATTTTAGTACACTGCAGAAGAAAGTTGGACCTTAGAGAATAAATAATTTCCTGCCCTCTGCACGGTAGTTCCCACCCCATCATGGTATATTAAGCACACGTTACCAATAAAGACTGCTTGAATCATACACAAAAACATTGGAAAATGCTCAAGACTGAAGTAAAATTTTCTAAATCATCAACTGTTAACACTCATGTTCTTTGCTCCAACTTGAATGCCTGCTAAATGGATGCATTATTGCCACAGCTTTCATCACCAGCTCCTGCAGTAATCCTTCTGTTTAATGATCCTGATTTAAAAATCGTTACAGTTAACAACTCCTGATATTTTACTTTCAGCATTTTGGCATTCAGAAGTGCTTAAATGAAACAGTTCAATCTTCTAAGTGACAATTATAGTTCTCATTATACCAACCTGCAGGATTTCCATTCTGCTACATTTTGATATATTATGGCCCTGCTCATCTATGATCATTAGCATTATATTAAAAATGCACTTAATCTTTGTCAGAAAACTCATCAAATATTGAATTTTTTGTTTGGAAATATAGCTTTCTTCCTGGGAATTACTCTTTCTCTTCCCACTTTGGACATGGGCTAGAATTTAGCTTCAATCCAAGGATCTGACTGGATCGTGGTGCTATTGCAAATGTGTACAGCAATGCATTAAAGCTGCCAAGTGTTAGACTAATTCATTGATACTATTCATTAATCTCTGTACTATTAGATAAAAAATAATTAAAATAGAAAGGACTTGGGTAAAGGTGTATTCTTGAAGCCTGTCAAAGCATCAACACTTTCCTGTTTTCATGATTTTGTAGTGAAAAGGGGAGGAGAGGAAAAAGAATAATTTGCTACTCAGTCACCAGGAAAGGAGACAACATTCTGTTTTCTGTGTAATTGCAGCATCTATTTTTCTATCCAGAAGCTCAATTGAATTTGACAAATGGACAATGGTCTTACAGAAAATAAACTACTAGGAATGCTGTGACAACATGGAGCTACGCAGTTCCAAACAGATACAGTTCAATTTGTTCTTTTCTACCTCTTGCTGATTAATAGATAGGGAACAGAAATGAATGAGAGTACTAAGAAACAGTTGTGTGTGATGGAGAGGAAAATAAAAGGCATAATTCAGAAGATGAAAATTAAAAGTGGGATGGAAGAAGAAGAGAGAATCAGCAACTTTGACTTTTTCTTTTAATTGGGGACTATTTGAATTACAGAGGTTGGTACAGAATTTCTAGGTTGGAAGAGACCTTCAAGATCACTGAGTGTATCAAACCATGGTAAGGAAATTTTCCAAGTAGAGGAATAGGACAAGTGATAACAGAAGTACAGAATGTCTTTAAAACAAAAAACTTCCTTTTTGTAGAAAAAACAGGAAGAGTGCTCAGGAGTGCTCAGGCCTTGGCAGGGGCTGCCCAGGGAGGTTTGGAGTGCCCATCCCTGGAGGTGTCCCAGGAAGGGCTGGAGGTGGCACTCAGAGCTCTGGGCTGGGGACAAGGTGGGGATGGGGCACAGCTGGGACTCCATGGGCTGCGAGGGCTTTTCCAGCTTTACTGGTTCTGGGTTTCTGTGATAGTGAAGACTTCAGTGGAACTGGTAAGGCCTTGGGAATTGCATGTCCTGAATTCCATGCACAGCTGCTGTGGATGTAGAAAGGGCTCTCCAGGTGAGTGTGGTATGGGTTTCTGTAACACACCCAGCCCGTGGTCCTCTGCACTGAGGCTGTCCCAGACCCTTGTGGTCTATCCCACTTCTCATGGATCTCATTTATGTGCTTAAGAGGCTCTTGGAAAAGGACCATCAGCTTTTGTGTTGGCAGTTAAGCTGCAGTGGCCCTGAAGAGAGGAACATCATGAAATCCTGCTAGCTTTGAGTTTCTGGAGAGCTCTGCACCCTCTCCTTGTAACTCAGTGTAGCCAACACTACATTTAGAAGCAGTCTGTGCAGTCCTACTGCACATTAGCATTTTCTGTGATTGAATATGGGAATTACAGACAAGTTACTTTTGCTGGTACCTTGTTCCTGGACATACTCCAAGGAATAGAGCTTATGCATAGCAAGGCTATACAAAGTGCCAACTGTTTCATAACCACCTGCTATAAGCAATTTCAGCCTCATCCAAAAAATGTAACTTACTCTGGTAAAAAAAAAATCACAGTTGTCAATTCTAATTATTCATCTCAAAAGGGAACCTTGGCTTCATATTAATTTTCTTTTCATCAGTGAATCAGTCCAGTTAAATCTTCTAATTATCATTTACTTCAAAAACTGAAATGTTATGTAGGTATCAGTTCTTTCAATTCTAAAGTAACAGTGTATGTAGACTTTAATATAATTTGAATATATGATCTAATATGTATATATATATGGTTTGGTTTAGGGCATACCATACATTTTTATGCTAAGGAAACTGAAAAAAAAAGAAATTGAATAAAGAAATTAACTCCTTACAGAGACTGTCATTGCAGGGTGACTGCAAGGTTAAAATTCTTGCTGAAAGCCCATGGAAGACCAAATGGCATTCCTTGGATTCTACTTTTGGTTATTCATATTACATGTCATACACCTGTAACCCACCCTAGTAACAACCTCAGCTGACTCCAGCTGCTGTGGATAAAGAATCAAATCAAATCCCCAATGTGATCCTCATTTATAGTTAGAGCAAAGCCAGGATTTGAATGTCACAGGATTTTAACCTGATCCCATTAACTGAAGCAGTGGTAAAGAACATTTTCATGTGAGCAAGGAGAACGTGATACTTCCAGAGCAGCACAGTGACAGTAGCCACAACTAATTGGCTACAAACAATACTAAAATACTTAAATGGACAGGAGAAAAAAAATTAAAAACTGAGATTCATTTGAGTTGGTTTTGTTCAATCTGCCACACAAAGATGTGTCACAATACAACAGATTAAATTTGTATCTCGTCTTCCTATTTGGATAAAGTAAATATTATCAGGTTTATGTGTTCCTTGCTCTCTGGCCCTGCAGTGGATACCCTTCTGTGGTCTGGAAAAAGTTCTGAGGCAGCACTGGTCAGAATGACCTAGGGAAACTCAGAACACGAGTTCACAGATCAGTGAGATTTATTTTAAATGCTTAAATCACATTTTAAAATTTATTTGCAAGCCAAAATAGAGCAACAGCACTCTGAATTCAAATGACTAACTTTGTCGTCTCCTCCTAAATAGAGAATATTATTTAGATTCACTGCATAAAGAATCAGAACCTATTCCCAGTTCTGAAGGCTTAAATTTTCAGCAAAATGTTCATTAACTGTGAAGCTGATTTTTCTTTTCTCCTGTAGCTACAAAGGGGTCTCCCTACAGTGCTGGCTGCTTTGCTGTTTCACCTTTGTCTGTCCCCAAACCCTTCCCTGGGCAGCAGAGCATGACAAGATTATCTGTAGGGTTGAGCTGTCAGCAGATCAATAGCTGTCTCTTTAGGGACACAGAGTGGAGGAGACTGAAACATCAACAGAGCACCGCTGGAGAAATCCCACCTAACCAGAGATTTTCTCAGATTTCAGAACTTGTCACACTTCTTGATGCATAATTCACCTGGAAAGATTGCACCCCAGGGACAGGATTGTCCCACAAAGGTTTATTCAGCAAAGGGTTTTCAAAATAAAAGCTGCTGTTATCTTTGAAGGAATCAAGAAAAAAAACCCCAGACAATCCACGAGTCCCAGGTTCTGCATTATGTACAATATTTGTGTATCAGAGAATGAATTGCCCAAGGCAAAATTAAGAGATTGTGCATAGAAGTTTATTCAGTAGGAGAAAAATGCAACGTTACAGAGAAGAGTAGAATGGGAAATGCAGATGTGTATTTCACTTGGCAAGTTTGATAGGAATGCCTTGAGAAAGCTGGTTTGATGAAGAAATGGTGGTTTGATAGAACTAAAAGCAGCAGCTGGGGATGAAATGATCTACCTGTGTTTGGCAGATCTTGAAATCAGGTTCCTGCTTCTTCCTGTTTTCTGCTGGGTTTTGAGAACCTGGTGAGAAGGTAAGCCCTGACTAGCTAGACTTTTTACCAGGTTTTTTATCTTCCAGATCTAGAAGAAGAAGAGATCCAGTTTCTTCCAAAAGGATCTCCCAATGCCTTATGTTTGTGCAGGCATTATTTCCTCCAATCTCTGTGCTAAGAGAAGTGGTGAAGAGGTGGGTTGGCTTTATTTTTTATAACTTTATTTTAATTACTACCATCTGGAAACAACTAAGCCACCACTGACAGAATCAGTAGGGCACACAAAAAGTGGCAAACAGCTAAAACAGTCTTTTTTACAGGTTAATCCTGATGTCTGACAAAACAGCCCAATTCATACAAAGATGTATTTTAAAAGAGTTGAGCATCCTTGGGCAGGAAATACAAGACATACAAACAGAAAGAGAATACCCTGGGAAAGACAGACTTGCCTGGTCTTAATGTTAATGTCACACTGATTGATAAATTCATAGTTCAAACCTAAAGGAAACAAATATTTTTACTCCTGTGTCAAGGAATATTTCTCATGGATTGGGTGTTCACATGTTTAAAATCATGCTTAGAGAGTGGAGCAGGCTCAGAGAGAGGCATGTTATATACGTGTTGCAGAAAAATCCTTGTAGTGAAAGATTGAAAGAGTTTATCCAGCTTTTCAAAAGGAAGACTGAAAGCAATTAAAAATTATTGTATAAGCACATTTATGAGGAGAAAATATCAGTTACAAAAGAGCTCTGCAACTAAGCAAAGAACAGTACAATATGAAAAGCGAGGGCTGACATATAAAAACTGTTAAAAACAGTTGGCTTTAACTGTGACTGTGATAGAATAACAGCAGCAAACTACTGTGGGAAAGAGAATTTTCCATCTCTTCAAGAATACAGATTGCATGCCAAGAGAAATTCAGCCACACAGAAATTCATATGATCAAGGCACAGTCATTAGGGTAAGGATATGATAAACTTATAAAGGTAATTTCAGGCAAGAGAGGTCTACTAAACTATAAAATAAACATCTGAACAGTCTGAATGTGAGAAGCTGCTTTAATGAATCCATGGACACAAAATATGAATCATTTACCAGATAATTCAGACTCGTGAGTAGCCAAAGGGCAGAAATAATTTTCATGTCCAGAACCAAACCAGGACATTTCAAAGAATCACAGAATGGTTTGGGTTGGAAGGTGCTTCAAAGATTGCAACGCTCCCGGCATATTTTTCATTAAAATAACTGAAAATTTCCCACTAATTTGGTATGGAAATGCTATTATTTGCTCTTTTGGGAAACCCATCTTTTCCTTTATTTATTTATTTATAATTTTTTTTAAAGCAATAAATATGAACTTTAGGATCCTTGTGCAAAAATTTTGCTCTGCCTTTAGCAAACAGAAGAAAGCTTATGATGTATCTTCTTTCCCTAAAAATAGGGCAGGAAAAAAATTAACACCTGGAAAGAGTTAAATATGCACATTTGTCCTTCATTGAGGAGCAAATAACAGACTGCTTAGATTTAAACACATGGCCTTGAGTTCTCCTGACTTTGTGGGAATGAGAGCCTTGAGTCAGACTCCCATGGATGGAAGTATCTGAGTATAGAAATGAATACAGCATCAATGGTATGCACTGAAGTGACACTTCCTGGAGTGTCTCTTGTGCCCTTCTTGACCAAAGAAGAGGTTCATTGTTTCACTTGTAGAAATTTCACTGGTGCCTGAATCTCAGAAAGGTAAATATTTAACCAAGAAAAAAAAAATCACTTGCAATAAAAATAGGATACTTCTAAAGCCACTGGTAAAAGCTTCATCAATATTCATATGAAAATGGAATACTTTTCTGAAAAGCAAAAAACCCTCATGCATCAGTCACAGTTTGACAAGAAAAGGCAGCTCTTACTTCAGAAATTTTCCCAATCTTAAATGAAAATGTTTAAAAAAAATAAAGAAAATTAGAAAATGGAGCAAGAAATGCCCTTGGATTGGTGATATCAGGCAAATACTGATACAATACATCATATTTGACCCCAATAACCTCTGATCAAAATTTAAATGGTTCTCTGTAGAAATCATTATATTGTAATTATTTTCTCAAAAGACTCATGATTATTTAAATGGCATAGAATTCATCACTAAGTGATATTCCCAGAATGAAAATATTATTATCAGAATAATAATAATGTTCTTAGAAATATCATGCAATATAGAGTTTGTACGAAATCAAAATAATTTAAAATTTAATACATCTGGTGCTGAACATTTTTACTGCACAGCGTGGAAGAGCTATGTAAATGGCTGCATCTAAGAATTTTAAAGAAAAGTATCTGATTGGTACTCTTCACTTTAATGTTATCATGAAATCTTGAGGACTCTTTTTTTTTTTTTTTGGACTCTGCTGGTTTTAGCCACAATCCAAAGAACAGAAATTTAGTAAGCATATTTCCAAGGGCCTGGGGTGCCAGGACAAGGGAGAATGCCTTCAATCTGCAAGAGAGTAGGTTTAGATGGGATCTTGGGAATTAGGAATTGTTCCCTGGCAGGGTGGGCAGGCCCTGGCACAGGGTGCCCAGAGCAGCTGTGGCTGCCCCTGGATCCCTGGCAGTGCCCAAGGCCAGGCTGGACATTGGGACAGGGGGAGGTGTCCCTGCCATGGCGGGGGTGGCACTGGGTGGGTTTTAAGGTCCCTTCCAGCCCAAACTATTCTATTCTATTCTATTCTATTCTATTCTATTCTATTCTATTCTATTCTATTCTATTCTATTCTATTCTATTCTATTCTATTCTATTCTATTCTATTCTATTCCATTCCATTCCATTCCATTCCATTCCATTCCATTCCATTCCATTCCATTCCATTCCATTCCATTCCATTCCATTCCATTCCATTCCATTCCATTCCATTCCATTCCATTCCATTCCATCTACATGACATCCATATGAGAGAAAGATGTGTTGCTACCAGACCATGCAAAACTCAAAGTATAACATATTTACAGGATAGTTTAACCATTCCAAACAAGAGCTGCATGTTGTTTTTTGGACTCTGAACACCTTTTTCACCCACAAGAACCTTGCACAGACATGAGAACACTTCCTACAGAAGAATGTTTTCCTTTTAAGACATTGTTCTGCCTACATATATTTATAATTCTCCAGGTTTGGAAATACACACCAAGTATGGAATTTTATTAATGTGCCTGTTTCTTCTGCTTGGAAATCTGTGCAATGAAATTCCTCAGAGTGAAGTGATTCCTCACTTCAGCAAAACATCCATCTTCTTGCCACTTCTTGTCTTCATATCCCCAGGCACTGCTGCAAACAGGGCAGCCTGGACTGGCACCTGTTGGTGTCCCATAGCCTAGCCTGGCTGGAAATGGAGCAACCCAAAGAACAGAGCAGAACTGATCCCAAGAATGCAGGCAGGGTAAACACATACAAACATAAATCTACTCTATGTTCACTGTACAGCATTACAGAAGATTTTTTAAAAATAGCCAAATTCTGTGTGATACAGCCAGTGGAAGATGCCTTTGAAGTTAAAGGGAAATGTTCCCTGAGGTCAAAGCATGCTGCTGAGGACACTTAGCACCATTTGAAGAGCACCTGATACTGACAATCATCAAAACCTGGTCTAGACAGACTACAAAACTTCATTCCTTCATGTTTTTCACTCCTTTGAGAGACTCTTCTTGTACAGTCCCTTCTGGTTCCAAAATACCAGAAATTTTCCTCATTTAAGGTCTTGTTAGACAAGACTTATTAAAAAACACTTTATATTTCCTGTGCCTTTGAAGATATGGAGAAATGTGTTGAGAACTGAATACAGAAAGACTTTACATCCTTATTGAAGCTGGCTAATCAATATTTGAAAAGTTTCTTTCCACGTAAGTTTTAAAGTTTTCTGCATAAGTTTTATCAATTTCTCTCAAAGACAGGTTGGATGGGGCTCAGAGCAACCTGGTCTAGTGGAAAGTATCCCTGCCCATGGCAGGGGGTGAAATGGGATGATCTTTAAGGTCCCTTCCAGCCCAAATCAGTATGTGATTCTATATTGCAAGGAATTTAACCTTTTCTGGGGGGAGATTATTTTAATTTCAGGTTACATTTAAAATAATACTTGAAAAATATAGAAGTAAAATTTTCAACGTGTAAAATTACAGATCCATGCCAAGTTGCATGAATCCCATAGTCCATTTGCAGGCTTATATTTTTAATCTTTTCAAGTCTGATTAAAAGAGGACCTTTTGGATAACCCACACCTGCAGAAATGGCAAGAGCATTTGGAAGTGTATATGTGACAGTCAAACAAGGTTCAATTTGGCCAACTACTGGTCCTGTTATTAGAACAAAGAACTCCTGAAGTTAGGACAGACTTGGATATATGTGTGTGTGTGGTCTTTATATCTGATGAACAAAGTGACGTGGAAACACTCAAAACATTAACATGAGATCTCCAAGGAAATTTCCAGAAATAGAAGCAACCAATATTTATTCACTGAGCTACTTATTTTCCACAAAGCAAACCAATAGTTCAGTTTAAATCAAAGGCCCATGAAGAGCTGCTTGACAAGCTGCTGTCAAGTGGGAGAATTCCTGACCAGGAGATGGGAGGAGTGCTCTCTGCAGGCATTAAATAAACATTTTTCATGGAAAAGTAGTGACCCTGGTACACAGGTAAAATTACACCACACAGAGTCTAGATTAGCTTGCCTGTTCTTCCCCTGGATGTCTCAAAGACTCTTTATAAAGGCATTTTTCCTACAGGAAATCTGAAAACTGAAGCCTGCTCAGTAAGTTTCTTGCTTTCTGTGATTGCTTGGCTCTCACTGTGGTTGAGGTAACTAGCATTTCACACCTGCCATTTTTTAATTATACTCTTAAATTCCCAATCAACAATCAGTTTGTGGCTTTGCTAATCACTGTTCTAATGGCTGCATTTCACCTTAGAGGTGGCTGGATTTCTGTAATGCTGGAACCAGTCTTTCCCTGGTGCACCCACAAAGCAAAACCCCATCAAAATTGTCAAAACAACTGAGACATAAAACCAGAGGCAGTTTTTAATTGCTATAAAATAAATTCTCAAAGTATTTTAATTCTTGTTATTCTACAAAGCACAAGTCCAGCACAATTACAACAGTTTAATGTTCAGCAGATCTGGAATAAAGTCTGCTTCAGGAATTTCTTGTGATTCACCTAACTGGGGGTTTGGAGTGCATAATCCTATTTCTATTATCCTGATACTCCTCTAAGCTATGTTCTCTATTTTATTTGCTTCCCAGGAATGCAAAGCATTCTTAGTAGCTGTTTTATAGAAACTCTTGCTGCTCCACGGTCTCACAAAACAACAAAAACACCCTTTGACAAAACCCTGTTGTGTACAAGAAAAGCTTTTACCTCCAGATGATCACTCCCACAGGAAGACATGAGGCATTTTCTTCAGTATATTTGCCTTCCTCTGTCCAGTCTTTCTGTGAGGTGTTATTTTTGATAATATTCTCATGTTCAGGCCATGGGAATTTGTACTTTGGCTCATTTCTGAAAACAGAGGTTGCATGAGGGCTTGAGGGAGCCTGAGCCCTGCTAAGGTGAATGACCATTTGACCTCTGATTTATGCTGAGAAACAGGAATATTAATGCCCTTTCCAGGTAATCTGTTAGTCTTATTTTCATATTCTGCTTCCATAAATCTTTGCAATAGCTTTTCTAAAGCTGAAACACTATGCAGCCTCTGTTGAGAAAATAATAGGAGGTTTGCAAACCATGGCCAGTGGAAACACCATCAAGCCACATATCAGCTCAGCAATGTTTTTACTGAAATTGTCTGCAGCTGGGTGATTGGAGTGAAGTTTATTTTCACAAGCCATAATTTCAGGCAATTTCAGATGGATTTTATGGACATTAATGACATTGCCCAGCATTAATTGCAGGTACTATATTAATTTTGTTCTGTGTTGCTATTTACAGGTAGGAGCTGTTGGAGGGTCACCATAGGATCACAGCCTGGATAAGGCTGGGAGGGACCTCTGAGGATTCTCCAGTCCCCCCTCCTGCCCAGACCAGGGTCAGACAGAGCAGGTTGCTCACAGCTGCCTTCAAGTCAGGTTTTTGGTATCTCCAAGGATGGCGAACCCAAAATCCCTTGGGACAACCTGCTCCAGGTTTGGCTGTCCTCACAGTGAAAAGGTTTTTTCTTATGTTTAAATGAATTTCCTGCATTTCAGATTGCTGAGATTACCTCCTCTCCTTTCAATCCATACCACTGAGAAGGGTTTGGCTCCCTCTTCCTTCCTACCCCTGTTAGGTATTTACACATTCCTGCAATATTCACAAGTGCCTTCAGCAAAGGATAAACTGGAAGGAAAAATAACTGGAATCTCAGTTGCTTCAGCCTCTTCCTGCTTCACTGATTTGTTCTACTTTTTATGGAACAATTTTAGATAGCAGTACTGCCTGCAGACCTGAAACAGACTGAAGGCTCCTCTGGGCTAGAGGAGAATAACAATTCCTCCTCTTCTATTCTGTGGAATAAACAGAACTGTAACACAGACTGAATTAGCCTCTGAGAATAAAGGCAGAGTTCCACTCTTTATGCCTTTATGGCAATGAGAAGTTCCTATGCTCCTTCTCACCAGGTTGTCAGAACACACAAATAAGAGGAGCCTCAATTTCCCCGCTGCACAAGGAAGATTTTGACAACAAAATAACACCTTCTTCCATGAATTTTCAATTTTTCTATCAGAATAATGTATTTAAATTCCATTTATAAATGAGTTAAAATAGCAAAAAGGCAAAGAAACGTTTGGTACCAGAAAATAAGGAATAGAGAAGGAACGTCAGGTATTTTAGAAGCTTGCTCACTGTCCTCCACCCCCACAGTGTGATGAGGGAGAAAATAAGAAGAACTGGAGTGGGAAAACTTGTGGATCAAAATAAAGACAAGGAAATCACTTATCCAGTATTGCTGAGAGGAAACCATACTCTCACCCCAAAGCTTCTCCTCTGCAGGTGAACAATGGCAGCTGTGCCAGCCTTTCCTCCCAGCAGAGCTGCTCCATCCTCTGCTCATCCTGGAGCCTCCTCTGGGCTCTCTGCAGCTCCAGATCTTATGCAAGAACAGGAAGGATCTTGGTGGATAAAAGCAGGAATATTCACCTCTTGTTACAAAGGCAGCCTGGCCAAGTTCTGTCATTTCCAGAAACCTGAGCTACTTAACAAAATTATTTTCCCTTCCTCTTCTGACAAGTCTCTACCTGTACTATCTACTTAAGTTGTTTTGCAGAAGTGCAGCAGCTCAGGGTCTTTAGAAGAAACAGGGCAGGACCAACAATGACCTCACAGCTGTATTGTACAGGCTGCAAGGAAAGCACAGACTTTGTATCTGAAACCCTGAAAATTTCACATAATGAATTAAAGTTCTAGTGCAAGTCTGCATTTTAAAAGACTGAAAAAAATCCCTTTTCTGGCACATGACACTAACATTTTGAATTTCAGCATTTCTTCAAAGGCATTCACACATATAACAGGAAATAATTCTGTGCATATTTAGTGAGCATTTGTAGCAAGAGTCATCACTTCTTTGTATTGTCACAATATTCATTACAATGAATTTTAGTCTAGACAGTTTTTTTCTTATTATTAAAATGTTTATTCATAAAAAAATTAGTTTCACATTTGGGAACTTTGTATAGTTAATTTGTATTAAGTAACAGTTTTAGTGGCTTTAAAAAGGAAACAACTCTCCTTTCTGTATACACATCTCTCATAGAGGGACTTGAATATTTAGGTAGCTATCATTTATAGCTGCTACCACTTTGGATTTCAGTGTAATTTATAAGGCTTTGTAAAAGTATTTCTGTAATACCTTGATTAAACAAACATTCCATTGCTAGATTAATCAGAGCTTTCATAATATATCCACAGAATATTTATTTGAATTAGGACTGGTTTTAACTGCTACCTTCATGATCAAGGACTGCAATAGTCATTTAATAAAACAAACAAATACTTGACTGCTTTTTCTCTGTGCTTAGACATTATTGCAGCTTCTGCTGACTAGGTTAGAAGTGGTGTTAAGGAAGATTTAGATTAATGAAACAACATGTAAAGTCATGGGAGAATATATTAATAGAAAAACCACACAGTTACCACACAATCTGTTCTTGTATTTGCCCATTAACACAGATTATTTGTCTTAACACAAATGAGTGCAAGTGTGCTTGACTCCAAAGGCTTGGACTGAAGATTCTTGACATCAACAGAAAACTCTCATGACTTCAAGGAGCTTTGCAGCAGAGTTTATACCATGTGTGAGACAAACCTCCCATACAAAAAGATATTCAGCATCAGATCTTCTAATTTAGACTCCAGCTATTATCCTTCAATCCAGAGTTTATGCTAAAAACAATCTGATAATTAACTCAATTGGACACCTGACTCTTTCCAGAGTACCAATGGTCTCTGCCTGTTCAGAACAAGGCTTGAGTCCAGGAGATCCAGAGACAACCCTGTAACACTGGTGGCAGGTAAGGGCACCAGGGTTGAAGTCACAGCCTGGGGAAGAAACACACCCTGTTGAAGAAATAAACATCCCCCAGGATAAGGGTGCTTTTGAAAAATTTAAATATACACTGACAAAGAAAAACTCCTGGTTTGAATCAGTCTATACCTTAATTCTTTGTGCTATTTTCCATCTAAGAAGGCTTCACACCCAAATTAAAGTTCTTTTTTAGACCAAAGACAGTGCTTTTGTTAATCTGTAGTAACAGGACATGTTTACAGCCCTGTTTAAACCAGAATACCAGAGTTGTGATGTGTCCTCTTCTGTCTCAGTGATCCAGGGCAGTATGAAATGTTGCTGGTAAATAAATTCTGACAGCCAGTGCTGTACAGCCATTCTGACTGTCAGCTCCAGATTTCCCACAAGCTCTGAAGTACAGCAAGCACTGGGCACCCATTTTTACTGACCCAAAGCAAAGGACAGCCTTTTCTTACTCTTTCTAATACTTATACAGGTTCAGATCACAGAACTCTGCAGTTCTACTTTATTCAAGTAGGAATAGGAAAAATTTTTTAGGAAAAATTGCCCTGCATGCCATGTAATTGCACTGCTCAGTGTGGCTGAGGAACTGGATTTGGACTATGAATAAGATACAGTTATCCTGAATATTTTCCCAGTTAATGATCTGTATTAAAATAAACCTACAACTTCATCCTCTCTACAGAAGAAGGGATATGCAATCAAAACAGAAAAGGAAAAAAACCTAGTTTTGGCTTCAGGGCATCATTGTTTTAGCTTAGCTACGGCATCATCTAAAATCAGGAAACTATCAATATCCTAGGACTGTAAATCACCCTAAATGGTGTGTAACATCATAGACTTGGGTGTCAATCTTGCTTCATGTTTTTATTCCAAAGGCCTTATTTTCAGCCATTGCAATTCACCTTTGAGTGCCTTAGGTGAAGTGTTCTCAATGTGAAAGCATTTACCTTTGACCAGATGGAAATACTCACCCACTGCTGTCAGATTTCTCTCATCTTAAACACCACTGTGAAAAGATGGAAAGAGACTGTTCTCCATTCAAACTCTCCTATCCACATCCCTTTGGCTTCCTTAAGTTAACTTTGAGGAAGATAATTGCTTAGCTTAGTTTTTAGTAATTCATTATATAAAGTATTACAGTGGCCTTTTTCTCCTCCTCCCCCCTGCTCCAAAAAAATAGTGCTGGAAATTAATGTGTGCTTTATTTCTTCCAATGTACTCATTGTAAATCTTAAATTCATTGATCCCTTCTCCAAGCAGTGGCAAATTGTGACATACTTCTCTATTACTTTACGCCACTTTTTGGTACAGATAAATATCTCAAGACCTTGAAACTGATGGTCCTAAAAAACCATATGGAGGAGATCTTTCTGCTGATGGCTAGAGTGTTTGCTCTCACAAAGGCATGAGACAGCCAGATTTTGGCAAGAAGCTGCCATGTACCCATGGGCTGACTTAAGGAAACATCTCATTTCAGTCATGCAGGACCATTCTGAAGATGCTGCTGGCAGCACCTGAGCTGGGACCCTCCACAGCTGCTCCCCCCACACCCACAGCCACAGCCACAGCCACAGCCACAGCCACAGCCACACCCACACCAGGTTTCCTCACCAGCTCAGCCCCAGGATTCCTATGGCAGAGTCTCAGGTGTCCTAATCCTCAAAATAATTTAATCTTGGTGCAACAACTTAATAAAACCACAGCCTGAGCTGATACCTTAGTGTGGGTCAATGCTGGCTGATCCTCAAATGTCTGTTCTGCTGCCACTTTGTCCATATGATAGCTGCTCCTGCCTGTCCCTCTCTTCCAGCAGAGTCTGGCACAATCCACAAATGGCAGTGCCCAGACAAATAACCTGGGGAGCCTGGCCCCAAACTGCTCCACATCTGCCTTTACCCAGAAAGGAGAACAAGACACACTTGTTAGCACAGAGCACAATCAAGCACATGATATCAAAAGCTGGTGTCCTGGACAAGGGTAGCACAGGTTAGCCAGATTCATTCTGAGTTTGAAGTGAATTTTAAATTAGAGTGAGTGTATATGGATGAAAAATCTCCAAGTCCAGCCTAGATCCAATGAAACTGCATAGGCCTTGTTTTCAGTATCTTCCTGCAGCATTTTACAGAATCACAGAACATGAGTTGGATATAAGAATAACCTAGAAGGACTCACCAGAATTATTGAGTATGACTCCTGTCCCTGCAGCCCCCCAGCAATCCCCCTGTGCATCCCTGGTGTCCCAACGCTCCTGGAGCTGCGGAAGCCTCGGGGCTGGGACCATTCCTGGGGAGCCTGGGCAGTGCCAGCCCCCTCTGGGGGAGCACAACCTTTCCCTAAAACCCAACCTAACCCTGCTCTGGCCCAGCTGCAGCTGTTCCCTGGTGCTGTCCCTGTCACACAGAGCAGAGATCAGTGCCTGCCTCTCCTCTTCCCCTCACAAGGAAGCAGCAGAACTGCTGAGCTCCGCTCCCCTCCCCTCTCCTCCTCTCTCCATCTGAACAGATCAAGAGCCCTCAGCCATTCTCATTCAGCTTCCCCTCCAGACCTTTCCCCGTCCTCCTCCTCTAAGCCAGTCCAAGACGTGGCAGTGGCCGAGGCTTCCTTGCCAGTTGCCCTCTGCAATTTGCATTATTTAGCCACAGCCCTAAATGGGGGGCTCTCCACAACATCTGGGTGAGATCTGGCAAATTTACATCCGATTCCTGCAGCAGGAGAAGCAGTGCTGGCAGGGAAGAGCAGGTGAGGTTAGCAGGCTGCCAAAAACACTGATGGTGAAAGGAACAACCTCCTCTTCCTCACCAGAGCCCAAACACAAGGCTCAGGGACAAAAAGGAAGCAGAATCTTCCCTCAGCAGAGGTCTGGCACCTTCAGACAAGCTCCAGGTCTGCTTGCATGGAGCTGCTTCAGAGCCCAGGAGTTCTCAGGTGTGCAGCAGAAATGAATCAGGATTTCAGGAAAATGCTCTGCAGTGGGCAGTGTGAAGGGCTGGCAAATGCTTTTACAAAGGCATTTCATATTGACACTACAGTTTCTCTCTGACATATTAATCCACACACCAGGAACTGAGAAATGAGACCTCAATTCCAGCTTGGATCATCTGGCCTGAGCTTCCACATGGATAAGAAGTGCTGTGATAGTTCTCTATAGCAGCTTAATTTTGAAATCGCTGAAGCCTGAAAGCCTCAAATGAGTTTTCCCTTTCTGAAACAGAAAATAAAACTTCAAGATCCAAATGTTGAAAAGCTTCCCTAAATCTCCTGGGAATCACAGTGCGGTTTTCTACAGCAATAACAGCCATCATACCCGTAATTCTTAATTAGAATAAAGCCTTAGCCATAGAAAATCGAATATGTTTTATGTACAACCTTTCTTACTGTTAATCTTTAAAAAAAAAAATAAAAAAAAAATTAAACCGGTGCCTATTCCATACAGAGTAATACGTGTCCTAAAGCACACAGCACATTGATAGCAAATATTGCATTTGAGGGGTAGAGGACAAAAATTTGAAGCAATCCTCCCCTTGGCTGTTTCAAAGACAAGTCATAAGTAGAAATTGAAGGTACCAACACTATCCAGCAGCAAAAAAAGTGATTGGCAAGGTCAGACTATTTCTAGAAGCAGCATTTAAACACTGGTTTTACTGAAACTTGAAAAAATTGCTAAGAACAAGGGACAACAGAGCATTAAGAAATTAAAAAATACTTAAGTAGAAAAAGGCTTTTCTCACAGGGAACATGAAAACAAAATTGATTCTGCAATTGACCTGAGATATTTGAATTGACGGAATTAAACCTACTGTGTCCTCAGGAAAATCATGTAGTATTGTTTTCCAATATTAGTGGATCATCCAATTATCCTTCTAAAGATGCATAAATCACCATTTTACCCAAATGCTTTCCAAAAATCTGGTTATCAACAACACTCCCACATGGTGCTGGATCAGGTCAAAGCCCCATTTATTTTAATTACTCAACTGTCCTAGTTCCAACGTGTTATTTAGGAAGGAGGATAATAAAAAAAGAATAAGTAGTTGAAAAATTCTCTCTCAACAACTTACATTGAGGCAGTTTCCTTAGCCAGGTGTGGTTTTATTTGCACAGCTCTTGATGGATTTCTTTTCCACATTTCAGAGTCGCATCAAAATCCAAATAAATTATTAGCTGCTGTACATCCTGCAGCAAGGGATTTCAGTACTTAACAAGGTATATGTTAAATTTTATTATATTTTAAATTAATATGTGACTACTGATGAGGAATGTTCAGCTCTGTCGCCTCAGTCTGTCTGCATTCAGTCTGTACTTGAAAAAAGAAAATTAATCCCCATTTTTTTTGAAATTAAGGTTACCAAGGTTGCATGTGTTCAAAAATCTGTTACTGCTGTTCAAGAGTAGGTTCAAGAGTAGGCAAAATACAGCAATTTTGACTTTAAAAAAGGGTAACACCTGAAAAAAGTGAAATGACTGATTTTCAGACTGATTTATGCTTTGGCCTTCAGTTTTGAGAAATTCCTCTGTTATGCCCTGACTTGCCTGAAGATGGTACTGGCATCACACAGACCTTGCTGCACAACTCAAACACCTCATCTTGTCATCCTCAGTGCAGAGCTGAAACATCTCAGGCAGCTGCTCTGAATATTTTAATCCTGTTTCTTCTCTAATTTACAGTAATTTAAATATAAAATAATAAGTTCTTCATGGTGCATTTTTGTGCAAATAGCATTTAATGAACCTATTTTTCTGCAGCTCTAACTTAGCTTTCCAGAGTGAGCATTGCTACAGGTGGGAAAATAATGGGTGTTTCAGTTCTGTATCTAAACCTTCAAAAATGAGGAGTGGCTTGGTGGATTTTTAACAGAACTTGAGAATGGAAAAGAAGAGAGAAAATAGTGAGGGGAAAACCAGCCCTGCCTCAGGGCAACCTGCAATGCATCACTTCCCACAAAATAAACTATTTAATGCAAAAAAAAAGGCACAAAACTGCTGAAAATGTTGTTTTGAGGAAGAAATTAAGAAATACTTAAATTGAAAGAGTTATTTTTTCATGCAGTATTTCACTTTGAAACAGATGATGAAACACTAACCACTTGCTTATTTCTGGAGAGGTTTACTAATTTTTAATAAAAATCCTAAATACTTCTTATTTAGGAGCAGGAAAACTGAGAGGAGTGGTGAAGATCACTGGAGATATATGTAATATATCTGTATGATGCAGGTTATATATAAATTATGGATAAAAGACATAACTTAGAGTCAACTGATGTCACTGAGCTTAAATGGCTTTGAATTTATATTTTTCAGCTTTCATCTTTTCAGTCTTTATATAAACTTGATAATTTTAACCTTTATTTTTTTATATAATTGATTGATATGCCAACAAAATATGAGCCTGTTTTAAGGCAAAAGAAATCCACAAAAAGAAAAATCCTGAATGTCCTAATCTTCCAATAATGAAATGTAAAGGATTTTTGTTTAAACTAAAAAAAAAGAAAAATATTTGTATGTGCCAGGCAGCATCCCGGAGTCTAATGGGAAATCTCTTTTTAATGCTGCTGGAGACAAATGACACAAGGCCTTGAATGACAGACTCTGCTCACCTTGTGCTGAAAACCAAGAGTGTGAGGCAATATTCTAATGTCTACTCAAATGAGTGAACAGATTTGTTTGGATCAAGATGCTTTTTGTGCTGTAAAATGACTCATTTTGGTATCAAAGACGATTTTGTTCACACACACACGATGCTGAATAGAAATGCCAAACAAACCAACAATCCAACATATCAGGGGATGGGGCAGATAAGGCAAAATTTATCCACATTTTATAAGTTTCTGCTCAGGTGGCAATGAAAATTCACCTTGGAAAGAACAACTGTGTTAGAACAGAGAGCAGACTTGACTAATCTAAACCAAAACTAAAGCTGATTCTATGGATTGCTATCTTCACTGACCTCAGGGACTTCACTGGACACTGAATAACTCATTTATATTTAATGGCCAAATTTTTCTAATAAAAAGCCAAAAATGCATCATAAATTTTCACAAAGACTCATGGATATATAATACAGACTTAGGGACATTTCCTTGAAAAGACAGGACACAGGGAATGGCTCCCGGTGCCAGAGGGCAGGGCTGGATGGGATCTTAGGCAGGAATTATTCCCTGGCAGGGTGGGCAGGCCCTGGCACAGGGTGCCCAGATCAGCTGTGGCTGCCCCTGGATCCCTGGCAGTGCCCAAGGCCAGGCTGGACATTGGGACAGGGGGAGGTGTCCCTGCCATGGCTGGGGTGGGGCTGGATGGGTTTTAAGATCCTTTTCAACCCAAACCATTCTGGTATTCCATGATTTTTTGAAGTCTTGAGAAAGCAGTTGTAGAATCTAAATGTGGATCTTCCAAATTAGGAGTAAAATCAGGAAAAGACATAACTTGTAAGCCTTTAAGTGTTGTTTTTTGAGTACCATCACACAGAAACACAGATGTAACCTTCCCCTTCTGAGGCGACCCCACAGATGAGAAATAAAACCCATAAAATTAATTGAGCTTCCCATGAAACTTGGAGGAAGGGTCAAAATGATATTTTTTCTCCCAGGTCAGTAGTGAGACACACCATCACAAAAACCTGCTAGAAAACAAACCTTGACCTTTCCCCTAATCCAGCTCTCTGCATCAATTTCAACTTCAGCTCTATTTTCATAAAGATTAAACAAAAGAACTGGATGGCAACTGCATCTGCTGCCAAACTTGGAGCCAACACGAGTCTGAGATTACCCCTTAGCTACTGATTAATTAACATCCTTCCCTATATCATACTAAATATCTGAAGGGTTTCATGCTTCTGTGGTGATAAATTTCTGGGTTTTTGTCCATATTCTCTATTTTCCAGTTCTTCCGTGTTGCTGAAGGAAACAAATCTTTTTGTATTTGAAGGAAGGACAATGCCAGCTTTCACATTTCTCTAACTGTTAAATCTGTCTTGTCTTGACTGATTTCAGTCCTATTCCCTAACATTCATTTCTATTCCCTGCAATTTCATAGGTGCTCAGTAATTCCCAGTTTCTAACTTCATTCTGGCCATCATGGGATTGAAAGCTTTTGTGTATACATTTCTTGCTGTGCTGTAAGTCCAGCACAATTTGTACCTGCTTTTACAGCTGACTGAGCTGAGAAATCTGCTCTCTGTTCTCTTACCTGGAAACCAAAACCAACCTCTCGGACATGCAAGATGAATCTGAACAAAAGTTTTAGAGTTCTGCTTTCATATCTCCCTAGAAATCCATCCTAAAAATTATTTTGCTCATGGAAACCTGACTGTAAACTTCTTATGGCTGTAATTCCTCATTTCAGCCAAGTCGAAAGAAGCATTTCTCAGTGATTTTTATTTTAACCAACATGTGTAAATTCTAATGGCCAGTTAATTGGCAGCCAGGTTTGTATTGCAATATTCTTTTTGATATACTGAAAGTGTCCAAGACTACAGGATTCCTCTCCATGTTTTTTAAGGCAAGGTAGTTTATTTACATGGTTTAAGTAATGCAGCTACATCCAGGGATGCATTCTAAAATTCCGCAATTACCAAAAGTTGTTTAAAAGAAAGCTACAGCCTACATTTCTTTTACCTTATTACTAAAAATAACAGTAATGTTTTCACTTACAGCAGTGCAGAATTTTTGTAGCTTTAATTTTTAAGCTCATCCAGCTCTCATTCTTTACCTTTGTATGTGTTGCATAGTAATATTATTATTATTGGCTCCATTTATAGCTTCACGAAAACTATACAACCTACTTTAGTATTCTTTAGTCCTTAACAAGTGAGACTGGGAATTGAGAGGAAATCACTAATGGTTATCTGCCTCTCCTATTTAAAAACAATAATGATGTTCACTCATCCTGAACAAGGACTTTAATTAATCATTGTAGTAATGCAGACTGAAGTCCCAGTGTTACTATCGCTGACACATAATAGTAATATTAAGTCCTGCTTAAATGCTTTTATTCTGTAAAATAAATCTTTGCATCAGGACCCAATAATTCAGTAAAATGAAAATATAGCCCCATTATTCTAGTTCTTACAAAATTTTCGAGCAGGTATATTATTTTTAGGCAGGTATTGTTTTTATTCTGTGAGAGCTGACAATTACACTATCTATAGGATATGTTTTCAGGCAGTGCATAAATAAATATATTTTTATATGTATTCTGTCTATATATTTTCCTTATCTATATATTTAATTCTTGTATTAAGAGACAAATTTCTCCTTCTATATGTATTTTACTCAATTTTGCAACGTATATCTAAATTCCACAAAGTGTAGTTTAACCTCCAGGTTTGTTTCTTAAGGTTTAAGATTACCCTGTTCTAATGGGCATTAATGGGAAGAGCCCAACTTTGTGCACTACCTGCCAGACTGGTACCCTGACTGACTGAAATACAATCTGCATCTTCTATTTAAATATGGCTACTACTAGCTAATAGCCTAATTAGATTAAAAGCTACCCAGTGCATCTTTTTCCATGTGAATAATTCAAATGAAATGACTAATTAAATTCTTTAGGGAAGCACACAGCTATTTTCACTGCTACCTTGGAGTTCCCATCACAGTGGCCACGCACACATCTCCTTGTTCTGTCACATTTCAGAACATCCCGCCAGGTTGGGAATGCTGCAGAAGGAAGTGCTGTGCAGCTGAATTCTCTGGAGAGCAGGAATCAGGTGTGCAGGGACTTAACAAACTCCAGTTTCCAAGGAAGACAGGAAAAACCAAAAGGAAATGCATTTCTGCAGCAGCCTGAAATGTAAAGGGCCACATTTCATACACACTCTGCCCTATACAGCATCACACTCTGAAGGCAATGAATTATAGAGTGTTATTGGTGTGTTTTGACACCTCTTTAGCTGGACTCCACATATATTTATTTTTACAGGATTTCATACCTTTTTTTTTTTTCTCAAGCCTTGCCACAGCTACTCAAGGAAAACTTTGGCTAGTATCAACTATGCTTTCCATCCTAGATTTTCCACATTTCTATGTAACATTCTGGTCCTACCAATAGATGAGTGAGTCAGCACGGCACAGAGATGGCAGTGTCAAAATGAAAATGAGAAAGAAAAATGAGATGAGATGAGATGAGATGAGATGAAGAGAAGAGAAGAGAAGAGAAAAGAAAAGAAAAGAAAAGAAAAGAAAAGAAAAGAAAAGAAAAGAAAAGAAAAGAAAAGAAAAGAAAAGAAAAGAAAAGAAAAGAAAAGAAAAGAAAAGAAAAGAAAAGAAAAGAAAAGAAAAGAAAAGAAAAGAAAAGAAAAGAAAAGAAAAGAAAAGAAAAGAAAAGAAAAGAAAAGAAAAGAAAAGAAAAGAAAAGAAAAGAAAAGAAAAGAAAAGAAAAGAAAAGAAAAGAAAAGAAAAGAAAAGAAAAGAAAAGAAAAGAAAAGAAAAGAAAAGAAAAGAAAAGAAAAGAAAAGAAAAGAAAAGAAAAGAAAAGAAAAGAAAAGAAAAGAAAAGAAAAGAAAAGAAAAGAAAAGAAAAGAAAAGAAAAGAAAAGAAAAGAAAAGAAAAGAAAAGAAAAGAAAAGAAAAGAAAAGAAAAGAAAAGAAAAGAAAAGAAAAGAAAAGAAAAGAAAAGAAAAGAAAAGAAAAGAAAAGAAAAGAAAAGAAAAGAAAAGAAAAGAAAAGAAAAGAAAAGAAAAGAAAAGAAAAGAAAAGAAAAGAAAAGAAAAGAAAAGAAAAGAAAAGAAAAGAAAAGAAAAGAAAAGAAAAGAAAAGAAAAGAAAAGAAAAGAAAAGAAAAGAAAAGACAAGAAAAGAAAAGAAAAGAAAAAAAAGAAAAGAAAAGATGAAGGAAAGGTTCTTAGATTTCTGTTGGGTGACACGGCATTCCAGAGCCAGGGACTGTGCTTTGCATTCCATGCAGTTGTGGACAAATCTCTTGACCTTGTAGCTTTCCCTACTAAATTAGCAATTGTGGATGCTGACTTTTCCCTACCTAGATGATCAGGTCACAAACAAAGGTATCAATCAGTGCCTGTTAGGCACCTTGGTAATGTAGAAATCAAAGCACTACTTGTCTAGCTGGGTAGAAACCTGGTATCAAGCTCTCCGCATGAAAATTGGGTCTGACTTTTAATGAGGAGATTTGGATAGGTGGTCCAGTTTTGAACTTAAAAACACTGAGAAACACTTTCCAAGTATATTTTTGTCCTTTTAATTAAAGCCTTTTCTCATTTTCCCAATCCCTTTCAACAACCCTCTAATATTTTTTCAGCGTTGCCTTTTGAGGGGCAGGCACAAAGTGAGGCAGATACACTGAACAAGGGGATATCAAAGCCTGAATTTCCCCTGTTGCTTTAACCACATGAAAGCTCTCCAAATGTATTCCCTTGCTCCTCTTAGTGGTTTGTATAATGAGATCAGTGGAAGTGAACACTAACATCTCCCTGTTCCATTTGCAGCTGCTGGGAGCTGAAGGATAGCTGTGCTATGGTAATGATTCTATTTGAAAAAGGAATATTTGCTACTGCATTCTTTCTTACAGGTTGTTTTTTTTTTTAATTTTCTAAAATTTTTTTTAATGTTCTGACTGTGTTCTCAGTTTTGGGGAGGAAAGGGAGGAAACAGAAGAGCACTAGAAAGGGATGATCCCTGCCTTGAAAATTTAAAATCTGATGAGAGAGGACAGAACTAACTGGTGGTCTCAGAGGACAGAGAAAAATTTATGATAGGGTAAGGAGGAAGGAAAGTCTATAGTTGCTTATCAAATCGACTTAATCTGGAGCTCTGATGTCCAAAATAACTTGTGCCAGTCTTCAGAACTGGAACCAGTAAAGCTCTGCAAGAATCAGAGAATCCCAGTACGGTTTGTGTTGAAAGGCACCTTAGAGCTCATCCCATTCCGCTCCCTGCCATGGCAGGGACACCTCCCACTAACCCAGGCTGCTCCAAGCCCCAATGTCCAACCTGGCCTTGGACACGGCCAGGGATCCAGGAACAAGACCTGTCATTGTCTCAAATACTCCTGACATGCTCAATGTCCTCCCTGCAGCATCCTGTATAAAGCACCTATTCACATGATTCTCTTCCATACATAAAAAATGATTTAACTGTTTCAGAAGTTTCAAAGGTAAAGCTATGATAGCAATAAAACAGTACAGAAAAAGGCTCCCAAATCTGACATAAAATTGGATTTATTTGCTGTATGCTGCACACATACTGCTGTGATGCCACTCCAGGCTATAGAAGCTGCTGCTTATTCACAAGTAAGGAATGCTTATGCAAGAATGCACCAGCGCTCCCAGACAAGATGCAAATAGTTTTCCTCAGAAGAGCTGTTTTATGATACGTGGATTTTTATGGAAAAGACAAAATACACAGACTTTCCCTTCGATAAGTTCTGGCTGAGAAACAATACAATTATTTTTATTTTTATACAGATATCCTTCTCCAGACAAAGTGGCCAGGGGGTGTGTATTTTAAACATATTATTTTCTCTAATAATACCCAATTTTGAGAGGCTTACTCCCACTCCTGGGCAATGCAGTTGTTAGTACTTCTTCAGGGATCAATATGGCTTAATCTTAGTGCTGAAGGAGAGTATCATTAGAGATCTTTGAATTATTTATTTTTTGATTCAGGTACTGAACCAGGCAATAAAAACTGAGAAAAACTATGCAGATAAATTAAAACTAAAGCTTGTCACTTTTTCTCCATCAATTCTAGAATTTCAGAAGTTTAATTTATTTTGCCTTGCAACTTAAAATGACCCTATTTTGTTTCAGGGATCTCTTTGAAAAGCAAAGGAAAACAAAGAAGTAAAATTCTTAAACTGTGGGTAGATTAAATTCTGCTTGTATTTTATTGGTGGCTCAAAAGTTAGTCTAAGGCAGAGTAAGAGAGGAGATTGAATCCAAATCATCATCTTTAGGGAATTAGCAGCCTTATTGATTTAGTCTCTGCTTTACTAACTAATTATTTCATCTCTGAACACAGTTTTGAAGTCTGCATGTAGCAGGCACTGACTGAATTCAGAGAAAAAATCCAGCATAAAACTACAGAAGATCTTGTAGGAAAGCTGTAAAGAAGATTTACACTGACCAGGCAAATGCATGAACAGGTAACAATTACCAGTAGCTGAGCTTTGCCATCCAAATACATATAAATGTCAAATAATCAAGAGATCTGTCTTGTTTGGGAGCCTCAGTGAGTTAACTTTTCAAAACCTGAGTGACATCACTTCACAACCTACTGGGAGTGATGTTTGAATACCACCTTGTAGCATTCCATGACCATCTTTTCCTCAGAAATCTCTCGTAGCAGCATTTTACTCATTTAAATCAGAGGATTCAGACATTTAGGAACATAGTTAATTCTTCTTCTCTAATTACAGCATGAGCTAAGTGGCATCTGGGTGCTTAACATACGGTAACAGGCCATGGGCAAAGAGCTTGGAATGGGGACTTTGGGGAAATAGATTGTTTTGGGGTTGCTTGTGTTAATTAAACCAAGATCAAGCAAACAGACATTAGGAAATACATACACCTCTGACCTTCCATGGAATCAGAGGAGAGTTTGGGTTGGAAGGCTCATTCCATCCCTCCCTCACCCTGTGCAGGGACACCTCCCCCTCTCCCAGGCTGCTCCAAGCCCCAATGTCCAACCTGGCCTTGGGCACTGCCAGGGATCCAGGGGCAGCCACAGCTGCTCTGGGCACCCTGTGCCAGGGCCTGCCCACCCTGCCAGGGAACAATTCCTAATTCCCAAGATCCCATCCAGCCCTGCCCTCTGGCACTGGGAGCCATTCCCTGTGTGCTGTCCCTCCAGCCCTTGCCAATTGTCTCTCTCCATCTTTCCTGCAGCTCCTTCAGGCCCTGCAAGGCCACACTGAGCTCACCCCAAAGCTTCTCCTCTGCAGGTGAACAATGGCAGCTGTGCCAGCCTTTCCTCCCAGCAGAGCTGCTCCATCCTCTGCTCATCCTGGAGCCTCCTCTGGGCTCTCTCCAGCAGCTCCAGCTCCTTGCTGTGATGGCCCAGGGCTGGGGCAGCACTTTGGCCACAAAAACTCCCAAATTTAGGCAAGGAGATGATTTGTGTTGTTTCTAGTATTTGTTGATTAGCTGTTGGTACCTGTGAATGTGCCAGCACTTGTTAGTTCATTTGAATACAGAACAGAAAAAACCCTTTTCCCTTGTTTTTTGTAAATGTTTGATGCAGTATGTCATTTAACATAGTCACAATCAAAAAAATTGGATCAAACACCGAAATAGTTGCTTTGTTTGCCAGTCAGAGAACAATGCCAGTTGTCAGCATTTGAATTATTACAGAGCTATTTGACGTGTACAAAAAAGACTGTGCATTTTTGACTTGCCTTGTATTGCATCAGCAAATAGAATTACTTAATAGGATTACCATTGAGTTATATTGTACATTTCTATTTCAGTTACAGCCTTTGTCCATTGCCTCTCTGTACTTTACACGTGTAACTACATTATATAAAATGAAACATTGAAGTGCAAGCTGCTTCTTTAAAAATATTGATATGGTATATTTCAAAGATATTTTGGAACTTGAACAATTATGGTAAAAGAAAACTACACATGCTGAAATTTATTTTTAATTACTCCACAGAATCCAAGTCTCATAGATTGGTTTGACTTGGAAGAGACCTTAAAGCTCATCTTGTTCCACCCCCTGCCACGGCAGGGACACCTTCCACTGTCCCAGGGTGCTCCAAGCTCCAGTGTCCAACCTGGCCTTGGGCACTGCCAGGGCAGCCACCACCTATATAAACACTAAACCTGTTATTTATGCTATGTAGTTTAAAAGGATGGATCAATCAAATTTGTTATTTGAAAGATCATTATTTCTATTTGTTGGACCCAAAGGCAGTCAGAGAGAAATGGGATGTTGCTCATGGCGAGGAGTGAAAACTCAAATGGCTCAACAATGAATGGGCACAGTGTGGGGGATGTTCCTCTCAGGATGTCTGATTATAGCTGGGTTTTTAAGCTGAAAGCTGATAATAGCTACCATTTCAATTTTTGGCAAATAATTTGTTGCAGCTGTAGTTGTTCACATGCACCATTAACTGCCAGGGCATATATGGAAAAAATTCATGTCCTTTGCAGGGTATTTCATAGCTCTTCTGCTATAAAACTTACTACCCTAAGCGATGAAAAATTTCCCAACTCCAAAGTATTTCCAACCCTTTGAGAAAACAGAAGTCCAATGTACCTATTGGAATTCTTCACAGTGGTTAGAAGAAACCATCACTTCTGTTTACACTATAGGATTATAAATTATATTGAAATATCATTCAGTTAGAGTCATTCTCCAACACTGCAAAGAGATGGATGGTCTCCAGGGTAAGGTTGTCATAAAAAGGAAAATCAAACCAGCTGAATAATACAATAAGTCTGTATATCAAGCCAGCTCAACCAAGCAGTGATAAGAACTGTGGCAGGCTTTGAGGAGCTGGCTGACAGATTTCATTTGTCTGAGTCCAGATCCTGCCCTAGTGTCATATGTCATATCCTCCCACCATCCCTTTGGTGTTCTACCAGCACCCCTCCAGGTGCTGTCAGGGGATTAGGAGGAGTCTGCCAGTTAAAATGTTTGAATGGATAATTCAAGAGTACAAGTAAAGAGCACATGTCATTTATTTTTGGGTTTTTTATACGCCACAGAATTGACACATCTTTTGCATTTGGCTGTGTGCTTACACATGTATTAAACTTTAGGACACAAACATGTAGTGCAGTGTTAAAATGGAGCTTTTGACATAAATAGTAATGAGAATGGAAAATGAAGATGATTAGGCCCTTTGGCAATATCAAGAGTTGTCTTTAAAATCTATGACTACTGATACAACATCTGGAGTCATGTATCAGATATTACCAGTGTAACCCCTACAATTTAAACACAAAGGCCTGTGCACCTGCACAAAATACAAGTTGCCCCCTGTTCACCACAGTGTTTCCTCTGTGACTTCATTTCCTCATGGATTTTAACTACTTAACTCCACTGTGGTAACAGAATCCCAGAACCAGTAAAGTTGGAAAAGCCCTCGCAGCCCATGGAGTCCCAGCTGTGCCCCATCCCCACCTTGTCCCCAGCCCAGAGCTCTTGAGTGCCACCTCCAGCCCTTCCTGGGACACCTCCAGGGATGGGCACTCCAAACCTCCCTGGGCAGCCCCTGCCAAGCCCTGCCCACCCTTTCCATGGGGAAATTCCTGCTGCTGTCCACCCTGAGCCTCCCCTGGCCAGCCTGAGGCCGTTCCCTCTCCTCCTGTCCCTGTTCCCTGGAGCAGAGCCCGACCCCCCCGGCTGTCCCCTCCTGTCAGGGAGTTGTGCAGAGCCACAAGGGCCCCCCTGAGCCTCCTTTTCTCCAGGCTGAGCCCCTTCCCAGCTCCCTCAGCCCCTCCTGAGGCTCCATTCCCTTCCCAGCTCCATTCCCTTCTCTGGACATGCTCCAACCCCTCAATGTCTCTTGTGGCCACGAGGGCCCAGAGCTGGCCACAGGACCTGGTGACTCATACAGGGTTATATTTTACAGACCTGCCTAATGCACATTCCTGAGTTAGTTCTGCATGAGTTTTGAGAAATAATGCCGATTACTGAAGTGGATATCCAGAGAGACTTTGGTACATAAATATCCAGCTGATGATTGACCCACCCTGCATCTGCTGTGGCTGCTCTGGATGTCCTGGTTGCACTGGTGCCTCCAAAACAGCACCAGGCACCTGTGCTCAGGTAGCTGCACCACACTGTGAGCAAACACAGCTCAAGAGCAGCTGGGCTCAGTTTTGGGAAGCAGCTCTGGTGAGTTAAACACTTCAGACAACCCAATACATCTATTTCCCACTGCTCCAGCTCAGCAGGAGCTAGGGCTGGAGCATCATGAGCAGCAGTTGTCTACACAAGCACACAGACACACTCCAAAAATCCACTACTCACCATTCCAGGTCCTTCTAGGGATGGGAACAATGAGAACAAATCCTCTGGTCAGGAACCTCAGGGCTTTGGAGCTTCAAACTCCAGCAGACACAAATTCTCATCTCATTTTACACAAATCTCTCCCCACAATTTGCCTATACAAAAGGTATGCAAAACAATAAAAACCTCAATTAAAAATAGGTAATCAAAATAGCACATTCTGTGAGTAAACTTCAGCATCACACTTTTGATGTAAAATCTGTTGCAATTTGAAAACCTAATCTAAAGCTTGCAACAGTTTCAGAAATCATCCTTCATGAGAACTGGATAGGTATAAATTTTAATAGCAAATCCTTTGCTTACAGGAGAAATCTTTGGACATTATCAACCCCCGGAACAGAAATGGGAAAGGATAAACTACAGTTTAAAATTTAATCGCACTTTTCTTTCAAATAAAAATTGAAGGTTTTGCATAGCATTTGTGGTCAAGTCCAACAGGTTCCTAAAATCAAAGGAATAAAATTTAACTTCAAAATTATTCATTGAAAATAATTTACATATTTCTCAGCAAATTTCATTTTATATCTATTGAAATGACAAGAATATTCATTCCCACAGCAGTTCTAATGTTTTTGATCATAAACAGAACTCCTGAAGGAGGTGGACAAAGGGCAAATATCCAAAAATTTCTGAGGTGCCAATTGCACCTGAGCTGCGCATCACAATGGAAACACAGCAGCCAAAGTGTAGAAGAAAAAATAATTCTAAAATTCCAGGTCACATCCAGTCAAGACATAGGATTCTACATTTTCATTTTTATTAATTTTAAAAGCTTTGCCCTTCTATTTATGAGCAAAAATAAAAGTGCATGTGAATGAAAATGTCTGGAAGGAAAGAAAACAGTAACTGAAGCTGCTGTGTTTAATCAGCAGCACTCAGGAATAAAATAGCTGCCAGAAAGCTGCTTCAGTGCACTGGAGTTACCAGTCCAGCCTGATACCAGAATGCCTCTGGCAGTGTTGTTTTGACACACTAGTAATGTCTGCTACTTGTTAGCAAGGGTTTTACTAAATCATCTTGTCACCAATTCCAGCTTTTATCAAGTTAACTTAAACAAATCCACCACTTAAAAAATAGAAAATATATTTTTTCCATAGAGTAAGTCTGCATACAACATCTTTGAAATCTTATTTTCCTGTCTATATCTAGCACAAGACTTGTGTGTGGAAGACAGAAGAAAAGATAAGCAACATTTTTTTTTTAATTTAAAAAAATATAAAATGGTAAAATGAAATTATTTTTCATTCCCAAACTTTAAAAAGCACCGCCTTTTAAAAAATGTTATCTTAGCCAAAATGAGAAAGAAAAGCTGGTGGGTGGTACAAGTTTTAACATCAAAAGAGAGCTCTCTAGAAGAAGCAATATTTTTAAAGAGTTTACACTTGGTACTGTCAGTCATGTTTTGAAATTTTGCACCTTTAATACCTTAGGATTGCAAAATCAAATAAAATAAAACAATTAAGTGTAATAGTGGAGCCAAAGGATGTATTTGAAGGATGACACAAAACCCCCACGTGGCAGCAGTAGATGGATTGGTGGCATGACACAGCTGTCAGGGTGACTCAAACCCTGGAAAAACTGGAATTGCCAGAGAGGAGGGGCCCTGACTTCCTAAGAAAGCACAAACTGCAGCACAGACTCCTAAATGAACACATATCCACGTGTCCTAAAGTTTGTGAACTCTGGGAGAAGAGCAAACCACAATATTTGCTTTTATCTAAGCCCTTTCATTACACAAAAGCGCAGTAAAAATGCCTAGAAGTGTTTCAGAAGTTTCTAATTAAAATGTTTAAAAACGATGCTGACATAAGCCTCTACCTTCTCTTCACTAAAATAAACATAATTTCAGTAATCATAGTATATTGAATCCTGTGTCTAAGATGCTTTTTTACACTCCTAATTTTAAATTTAAGTTGCTAACAAATAACCTGATCAGAAACTAAAACTAACCACTTTTTTTCAACCATTGTTCACTTTCTTAAACTAAATTATGCTATTTTTGGCCAGTTTGGCAGAAATTGATCGTGGTTCATCTCTCAGGGCTATCAGTCTCTTGGGCAAACAACCCCAAACTGGGAAAGGGAATGGATACACAGCCATATTCCAGCAAAATGTATGGATAGAGAGAGCTGCTATGTCTCCTGGCTCTGAACTCAAAGTATTTGGGTCAAGCTTGAGCTTCTTAAACTTTCAGAAAACTGGGAAAGTTAACGTATCTCTCAGAGGAATGGGCCTTCCTGTGTTCTTCTGCGTGAATAAACAATACAATTGTTTTGAATGAGCTATTTTGAGTCACTTGAATTAGCAGGAGCTCCCTGTAGGAAATTTTCCTACTTGTGGTGAATTCAGTTGGGATTACTCTGTAAGAACAGTTTTAGAAGAGAAGATTGTGAGTACAGGAGTTAGCCTGAGAATGATTAATCCCAGTGTTGTATACCTCTGACTAGGAAGGGAGGCATCAAGTGTTCCTGTACTGAAGTATTTGAAAAAACCGGCAAAATGCTTCTCGAGTAATTGTGTTGCTCATCCATGAGGAGCATTTGTTAAAGCTTCACAATTCAAAATGGGGTTTTACACTCTCATAAATTACCTACTTTGCCAGCCAGAACCCTCTAATTCTGAAGAAAACTCACCTCCACTGGTCACATATTAAGGCCACCAAATACTCAAGTAATCCTGTTGGTATTTGAATTCTTCCCCTTCTCTTTTAAAAATAAAGTATCTCCATGGATGAATACAAGGGCACTGCAAAATGCTCAGGCTGCCCAGAGCAGCTGTGGCTGCCCCTGGATCCCTGGCAGTGCCCAAGGCCAGGCTGGATAGAGCTTGGAGCAGGCTGGCATAGCGGAATGTGTCCCTGCCCATGGCAGGGGAGGTAGGACTGGATGGATTTTAAGGTCTCTTCCAACTCAAGCCATTTTATGATTTTATGATAATCCTATGAAAATACTTGTACTAGTTTGAAAGCAAACCGGTGAGAGACTCCAAGTCAGAACTACAACAGGAAAATTAAAATAAATGCAAGAGTACAAAACCACCGACAGTCAGAATCCAACCTGACATCCTGTTGGTCAGGGTGTTGGTAGCAGTCCCATTAAATGGTGGCTGCAGTCCTCCTGCAGTGACAGATGTGGTTCTGTTGAAGCAGTGCTCCTGTACAAGGGTGTGGGCTTTCTTCCAAAGGTCTAGTGGTGGTGTAGAAGGGTCTGGTATTCCTCTGGGGATCTAGTGGAAAAAGGCTGACTGTGTTGTTCCAAATCTCAGATTTTATCTAGGCAGGAAATTCTTGGCTCCTCCCCCTGGGTGGAGCATCTCCCAATGGGATGATGTAATTTTATCAGTCACACAGTGAGACTCAATGGCCCATTAACAGAAGACACCTCCCTGGAGGAAGGATGGGTTATGGAAGAGATAAAGGGCACTGCTTCACCTGCTTTTAAAAGGTGTCCCATTAACAGAAGATATCCCCCTGGTGTTATGAGGGATGGGTCATGGAAGAGGTAAAGTACACTGCCCCACCTGCTTTTAAAAGCTTGTGAAGATGGTGATAGAATGCATACTTTTGGTTACATCTTAAGATTGCAACCTAAGACAATACTCTGCTCCCAAAACTGAGCTGCATAATTGAATTCCTTGCAAGAGCTAACTAAAATATCATAATGGATTTTCTTCTTTGAAATCCATCAGCTACCACAGGACAGTATATGTGGGCAAAATTCATGCCTCAGCTTCAAGAGTTCATGATAGTTCTGCAAGACTGACTTACAGGTTATCTTGATCACTGGAGAGTCAGTAAAATCCTTTAGGTTTCATATCTTAGTAAAGTTACTAAAGCCTTTGGATTTCTAGTAAATATACAATCTCACATTTTGACCTTCTTTCTCTGAGATTTACAGCAAGGGCTACATTGCTTACCTTGAAAACTCCCCTGCTGCAAAGAGAAGCCAAAGCACATAAAGTATGACTTGGTGGGTTCCTTCCACCTTCAGCAGGAACACAAAGCCATTCCTCATCCTTCAGTCAGGTCCATCTTCAGCTGGTTCCTTAGAATTCCACATTCCATAATCCCACTACTGTTCACTTCCTGCAGATACCAGCACAAAACAACTTTATCTGAGCAAGGTGGGAAAAATAAAGGGAAAACTGACTTCAAAATCATGAACTGAAAGGGGTTGGTTTAATAAGGAACTTACACAGGAATTCCACATATGCAATCTAGAACATGTCTAGCTATACTATGATTATCTAAATTAGCTTTATTTAGGGTGAGAATGGGATCCCTAAGGATCCTCAACACAACAAGACATAAATGACAGAACAAGTCTAAGTGTCGATTCACATACATTATAAATTCTGTTCCTTAGATCTGTATCTGTATAGAGCAAGCTATTTTTATTTAAATAATTATAAACAACATACAAGGAGAGAAACTTGATTGACATAAAAAGGATTTTTTTTTACATTATAAAGCATTGTCTATTATACTTTTCCCCCATATAATCAAATCAAGCCCAGAATTTGTCCGAACACGACATGTTTAATTGGATAGAAAAACAGTCTGACAAGAAGCACACACCATTGGGATACTCTGCGTGCCCCCTTTGACTATGCAGAAAATCCGTATTTTTCCAGTTTTATAAAATAAATGGACATTACACATACTGTTAACATGTTCTGGAATAAGGTTTTACAAAAGCTACTATCAGTATTCATGTGACACTACGAAGTCACCAATCTGCCCTGGGTAAGAGATGTCTAGAATATGATCCTTCTTTTTTTTAATAAACAAAATATTTTTATTCATGGAAAAAGATGAAAAGATTGAATGTTTTGCTTGGATTGTGAAATTTGAAGGAATGACAAGTCTCTTAATACCAGCTTATGAAATATTAGAATGCATCTAGAAAGGTTGAAACAGTTTATTCATCTACAACAAAGGACAGAGAAAAATTCAGAAGCACTCAGTATATTTTGGAACAAAAAAAAAATATTACTTATGCAACTTACAGTCGTTAAAAACAGGAAATGGGATTTTTCCCATGAACTTCTGTTGGTATTGAAGCAGTCCTCAGTTCCTTTGATCACCAAAAAAAAGTTGAAGAACCTTAAGAGAAGTAATATCATAATATCTTATGCTAAATTCAACATTTTTACTTGCTAAGCACTATTTATTCTATCTGGTTAATTCTGAGTAGTTTGGAACTAGAAATGCCTCTTCTCCTGCTCTCTTCCTTTCTGCAACTACATTGAAAAATTTTGAAAACAGTCCAGAGAGTTTTCATTAACAAAGGGATGTCAAAGGCATGTCAGGAAAATCTCCAAGGAAAGTTTAGTAAATGTTTCTCCATTTTTAATAATAAATATTGATTATTTAACAGCAAGGCTTCCAGATGCTGAAATGGCAAAAACAGTGTTGGCAGCAAATCAACACAGTTGGAGCTGTCTACACTGAGTATGAGAAAATAAAGTTAAGTGCAGTAATCTTGGGAATTATTTTACTTCTCTAAGTAAAATGCCTTAGCCTACATTATTTTACTTTTAATTATTTCATGGTCACCAGATTCACTTTGTGCTGATGTTGTGCTTCAGCCAAGGATTGTTTCCAAACAAACCTGAAGTTAAAAGAAAAATTAAAAAGTAATAGAGGATACAGCCAGGTGGAGTCTGGGCTCTTCCCAGGGGAAGAGACAGGACAAAAGGAAACAGCCTCAAGCTATGCCAGGGGAAGTTCAGGTTGGACATCAGGAAGAATTCCTCCATTGGAAGGGTTGTTATTGAAACGCTTCTCATCAATAATTGTTCTAAAAAGAAGAGGGTAGAAGGAAAAATTGGGACATCGTGTTGGCTCTTGGTTTGTATTTATTGATTTAAAAATCCATTTAACTGTAACTTGTTCAGTGCCTTATTATGCCCAAGGAACATGACCTAACCAGTGCTGAACAACTTCTGAGAAGGAGCCTGATTGATTTCAAATCCCAGTCATTTAACTCCAAGCCAAAAAGAGCATTGGACTGCAAAGCAACGAACGTGCTTCAGTCACAAGTGTTGATATGAATCTGGCCATGTGGGGAAAGCCACCCAAGGGCACAAGAAGAATAAAGAACAACAAAGTGAACAGAGATGTGAGCAGACAGGAGCTGTTCATTATGGTTATACATTAATTGAAACAAAGCATGTTTCAACAAAAGTCAAAAGTCTTTAAAATAAAACAAGGTGTGGAAACTGAATTCAAAGCTGTTATGTGCATCTTCATCTGTTCTGTGACTTTTAGAGACTCCACAAAATGTTTGCAGTCTGCCCAAAGGCTGAAGAAGTTCCTGAATGTGACATTTTAAAAAGACAAATCTTCTGCAAAATAGATTGGAACAAGCCTCCCCATAAACAACCTGAATACCTTTCAAATGAAAGTCATACCTCTAATCTCTTCTCAGCATTCACAGCAACTGCCTGTAACTCTGCAAATAATTTTATCCAATGGTCAGGCAAGTGGAAGCAATTATCCTTTCAGTCTTAGGTACAGCACACATACATGTATATTAATTTCCTGATGAGGTGAGAATGGACTTTCACCTGAAAATAAGATCATTGAGAAAGTCTGTAGGATCAGTTTAATTAATCCTGAAAATATAATGGGAAGAATATAATAGCAATGGGAAGAGTAATATAACAAAAATGAGAAACACATAATATTCAAGATAATTACTGCAATATTCTTTTACCATAGGTATAGCACAGACTATATGTGAGAAGTGAGGAATACTTTAGCACATAAAAACTTGCTGTAACATCTCCACAGAGAGACAAGAAGTAATCATTCACAAACAAATGCTGAAAGTTATTAAGGGTCAGACTGAAGCAGACAGAAACACGGGGTGAGGAATCTCAGCATGGATCATGGAAACAACAGGCTGGGGAAATTCAGAATTGACATCTCTGGACATAACTTACTTAAGTATTACACATAATAATGCCAATTAATAATGCTAATAATGATGCACTCAAGCTGGCAAATAAAGGCTTCCTCAGTGACCTGCAAACCCAACATCTGAAAACAGCCCTGCTAAAGTCCAGCTGAGTAGTTTCATACAATTTTTTTCTAATCATTGGCGGTGAGAACCTGTGTCTTACCCAGTAAAACAGATTAATACAATGTTTTCTGATTTTGAGCTTTACATCTGCTTCCTTTTGATCTTTTTTTAGAGCCTAACACTAATGATGAGAATTTGATTTCCTGTGTTTATAATAAAGCTGGCATTAGCTATATGTTCTTAATTAAAGCTTTAAGGTGCATTAGACAAGGACATGAGTAGATTTAAAAGTACTAAAGTATTCTTCGAAAAAGTTTCAGCATTTTGCACTTTGCTTCTGATGTATGAACACACAGATTTCACAGACAACAGAACCAGAGCCGAAGACTTTATAAATAAAATAGGAGCAGCATTCCAAAAGCCCACAGAGGAACAGGAAGAATGGATCATTTCTCAAAAACTGAGGTGCAGCAGAGAATGAAGTTCAGTTTCAAAATCACCTGCTGCAGGAATCTTCTCAACTTCCCCCAGTCCACATGGGTTTTCACTCCTTCATCCGATCTCTGTGTTCAGCAGCAGGGGTGTTGAGAATTCCACTTACTGAATTAAAAGTGCCATTATGTCACCTTTCCATTTCAAGTCAGCTGATTCATGAATAGCACAAAAGCATCTGGCCTTAGTTGATACTGGACACTGAGATAATTATTCATTTGTCTATTATTATTGACAAAAGTTGTGAAAACTGGGTAATAAAGCATTTAAAAGACACAAATAAACCTTAACATCCACTTCTTCTCGGGTCTGAATTTATTTGCAGATGACAAGGAGCTGGAAAACTCAAGTAGTGTCCGCTGGGAATCTCCTGAGGTTTAACAAGCCCGAGTACTGGGGCCGCACCTGGATCAGGGCAGACCCCGGGATCCCTCCATACCCCTGGGATCACTCCATGCCCTGGGATCCCTCCATGCCCTTGGGATCCCTCCATGCCCTTGGGATCCCTCCATGCTGTGAGATTCCTCCACACCCCTGGGATCCATCGATGCCCTGGGATCCCTCCATGGCCCTGGGATCCATCCATGCTGGGGCTGAGCAGCTGGAGCAGCCCTGGGAGAGGCCCTGGGAGCTGCCCTGGGGCAGAGCTGGGAGCCCAAACCCCCCTGCCCTGGGCTGAGGCAGCGTGGGCAGCAGGGCAGGGGGGATTCTGCCCCTCTGCCCCCCAGGTGAGACCCTGAGCACCTGCAGAGCTGCCCCAGCCCTGGGCCAGCACAGCAAGGAGCTGGAGCTGCTGGAGAGAGCCCAGAGGAGGCTCCAGGATGAGCAGAGGATGGAGCAGCTCTGCTGGGAGGAAAGGCTGGCACAGCTGCCATTGTTCACCTGCAGAGGAGAAGCTTTGGGGTGAGCTCAGTGTGGCCTTGCAGGGCCTGAAGGAGCTGCAGGAAAGATGGAGAGAGACAATTGGCAAGGGCTGGAGGGACAGCACACAGGGAATGGCTCCCAGTGACAGAGGGCAGGGCTGGATGGGATCTTGGGAATTAGGAATTGTTCCCTGGCAGGGTGGGCAGGCCCTGGCACAGGGTGCCCAGAGCAGCTGTGGCTGCCCCTGGATCCCTGGCAGTGCCCAAGGCCAGGCTGGACATTGGGACAGGGGGAGGTGTCCCTGCCATGGCTGGGGTGGGGCTGGATGAGCTTCGAGGTCCCTTCCAGCTCAAGCCACTTTATGATTCTACAATTTCCTTTTTGAAATTATTTTCATTTATCATGTACTTGCCTTGATCCATGGTTAAGCTGCCAATAAAAATTGACATTTGGTGGAGAAAAGGAAACAAATAAGTAGGTAAATTAACAAGTTGTTATATCACTTCTTCCATCTTGAATTTCTTTTTCATCCTCTCTCCAAAGCTGGTGGAAAATGCTTTACCAGTTCATTACCAGCTCAGCATTCTGAGGGCTAAATTGCTTTCCTAGCCCTTAAATTTGTCAGCACCGTCTGTGTCAGAAGACAATAAGAAAGAGGCCATAAATACATTGCATAAATGAAAGTTTATATCTGAGAAGAGTAGCTATGATCATTAAACTTATGATTATCAAACAAAATTCAGGAAATCCTTTCTCTTTGCCTGGCTGCATGAATTTCTATTTGTCTTTGGAATAACTTGTGTGATTTCCACATTCATTATTTGCACTTCCTTACTGTGAACAGCATTAATGGGTCCTCCAGGGAAATATGATAAATAACATAACACAACACATACGTCTCTAAAATAAATGTTGGTGAACATAACATATTGTTTTAAGCTATTAGCAACCAAAATATAATTACTAAGTTTTTTGTAACCCCTAAGAAGGGTCCCCTTGGTTGCTATGACACACAATTAGGTATTTATGGGTAATTTGAGATTCATGAGCTTTAGTGCATGGAATTGGCATCCTCCCATATGCTTCTTCCATATCTCTAAATTACTGTAGGTTGCCATGGTATTTTTTTTTTTTCTTCACATCATCACATTTTGCACCAGATTCCAGATTTCTCACAGTGAAGTAAGGCAGCTGGTTATCTCTCTTCAGTTTTGTTGAGCAAGGGATATGGGTTTGCTTCAGTGACAAAACACAGGGACCCACTGAAGAGATAAATGTGAAATATGACTTTTGAATATTGCAATGCCAGCTCCTTTTCTTCCGCGTTTTTGATCATGCCAATTGCTTTCAATACCTCTTCATGAAATAAATTCGGGAGAAATGATTTTGTAGAAGTAATGAGGTCACCAAAAGGGTTGAAAAAACTGTGATCCCCTTCTCTTTGGTGGACCGAAATCTATGGGATGGTATACACAAAACAGATTTTTAATATGTAAACTGCCCATAATTATGACAGATAAAGAAGGGTTTTGTGTTTTCCAATTTTCAGGCAAGAGGTTTCAAATTAACTAAATTTTGTAAGAGGTGTCCAAAGGGAAGATTGTCATTCAGTTGAAATATGTGTTACGAACTGGAGCCCGCCTTGATTTCCAGACAAATGCAAATCCTTGTTCTTATCATTTTATTGTCTTTTAAAGATGGTAAAACTTCATTTGTTCTTAATAACTCTGTATCTGTAGAGTTCCATTCCTCTGGCAGAGCAATCCCAACTTTCCACATGCACAACTGAGAGGACAAGGCAGCTCAGGGACTTTTAACACATCTTTAAGGTCTTACACAGTCAACTGCAAATTGGCTCCACCCAAGAACCACACAGTAGGGAAACAGGTAATTTCAATTTATTTAGACATGAAAGCAGTCAGACTTGCTCGTTTAGGCACAGCTCTGTTTTCATGAGAATATCATGTCTGTGCTCAGATAAGCTATTTCTCTTTCATGACACAGATATCAAGAATAATTCTTTTGTGAAGACCTACCTAAAAGACAGGAATACACTAAAATAAGACAATGCTTTCCAGGAAATTTATTTATTGATTCAAGTATGAAATTTATCTTCTGTTAAATCTGGGTCAAAACCAAGAACCAATCACAGAATTTGACTTAAAATAAAGAGTAACACACACATCCTGCTGCAAAGAAAGAGAAGTTCTGTCTTAGCCTGTCCCTGGAAATACACATACAATTTTTAAAAATTTATTTGTTTTATACACAGACAATGAGAAACTAAGCCTACATGATAGCCTTCTGATTTCAAATGTTTGGATTTAACTTCATGAATATTTTTCATTTTCAAGCCCTTTGCATCTTTGCGTTTTCTTTATTTTTGGTCTCTTAGATGCCAGAAAACTGAAATTTCAGAGTAAATAATCTATTAGTCTTCGAAATACAACAGGTATGTGAGATCTGAACTGCAAAAATAGTTATGCACAACTTATAAATAATGCTAGACTACAGAGTTCAGAGTACAATGCTATTAAAATATAATTTTTTTAGGTTTATGGCAACTTAGAATTGTCTTCTTAGTGATTAATTGCAGGTAAAATCAATTTGCATTAGAAACACCTATTTGTAATTGAATATTTTCCATGAAAAGGCTCTGAATTAAAGCTACCAAAGTCCTGGTTTCATTTTTCTATGTGCTTGGTGACCTTCTCTGGGACTGAATATACACAACATATCATGGCAGAAGGTGAACATCTCTATCAAGGTTGTAAAATTCCACTTTTCCCCTTGGATTTCTATCTGGGGGGAGCTGACAGACTGGAAAAGCCATGGGGCACAAAATTAATCCTACAACTGCTTGAAACCTGCAAAATTTATACTCTGGGTCTGGACAAGAAAAAGAGAACAAGTTGCCTTTTATTTTATTTTAAATCAAGGACCATTGGCAATGCAAGTTGCAGTGATATATAAAGATCTGATCCCTCTCAGCCCTAAATCTATACTTCACTTAATTAAATAGCAGTAAGTTCATTTTCACTGGTATTCTCCTGCTCAATTTGACTCAGATGTACTGCACCAAAATCCCACATTTTAGTGTGAAGCTGCAGTCTCAGGGCTCACCTTCCCAGACAGAGTCCATGCTTCCTGAAGTGCCAAGGAATTTTAAATAATGCAAAAACACAAAGCATTTGGGAATAGCAGAGAAAGTTCAGCTTAGCTTGGGTTTGCAAGCTGGGATGTAATGAAGAAGACTTGAGCAGTCCCACTTGGTAAATCCTGCCTACATAGAAAGATTATTTTTGTCATTGTGATTAATTAGGGACTTGGAGTTGTAAATAGGAACTTGTTAATATCTAAAACACAGCATAATAAAAAAAGGTAAGGAAAAATATTACAACATTGTTTCCTTGAAAGAACATATGTAAACATTGATTTAATAAGCTGTTTCATATTTTTATTTCTACTTTTTTTTCAGAAATAACAGTCAATACACTGGCTACTACAGCAGTCAGGCACAGACATAAGGGGAGAGGAAGCTTTCAGTTCAGGATGGCTCCTCCCTATGAAACCTATCCATTTCACCTTGACTGTAACAGGAAAAAAAGTGATTTCTAAATGCATCAATAATCTAAGTCCCATATTTTGGTCCTTTGTTGCCCCTGAATCCCTTATCTTTATGGCAGGCTGTGATACTATCTGTCTCACTGAGGACAGAAAATAAGAGGCCTGTCAGGATGACATGCATCTGAAAGCACAAGCTTACTTTAAATGAAAGACCTGCCAACAATTGAAAGTATTTTCTCCTTTTGGTGTGTTGTTTGATTTTGCTTTACTTGCCAATTCATTCGGATGGAGGGCAAAAAGCAGGAAAAAACCTTTCTAATGCCCATGCTCAGGCTGAGCAGCATGGAACAGAGCTGGACTCCTGTGCTTGGGATTCTGTCCAACCACTACCACATTCCAGTTAAAATCTACATTTATTTTGCATTATGTGTAAGTCAGTACAATAGAATCAAGTTAAACAATAAACACAAACTGCATTTCCATGGTACAAAATATTTACAGTAATAAACTGAATACTGATGCAACCCCTTGTAATCCCCTAGGTTTCAGCACATGTTAAAGATTAAGTACTGAGCAACATTTTTATCTCACTGTGAAATATTTATCTTCCCCCCTCCTTTAAAGGATAAATAATCTATTTTCCCTGCAGCAAAAATATTTGGCTTTGAAAGTACTTGTTTTCCTTAATGTGATTTTAATACTTAATTAAAAATTATGTGCTTCTTTGAATGGACTACATGTTAGAACTAAAATAAAATAAGAACATAAATAAAATAAAAAATAAAAATAGAAAAAAAAGAGTTCACAAAACAAATTGAATTTTAGTTGCAATATTAACTGGAGCCAAATTATATGGTATTTCAGGGACACTACTGTAAACTCAGAAATAATCCAATGGCTGAGTTTTGCTGTAGATGTCATACAAAAGTAATTAGAGTTTGAGATTTGTAAAAACATTCAGTCTTGGTCTAGCTCTTTCTTAATCCTCAAGAATTCAGTGATAAACCACCCATAAGCTTTAGTGAAATCAGAATTAAGTTCCCAACACACTTACCAGGTATAGAGTAATTACTTGTTCTCCCTCCTAAAAATCCTATCCTCCTCCAAATCTATTCTCATCAGAGACAAATATTTTGGGCACTGTATTTGTAATAGTAGAAATAAAATGAAATAAATACCAAAATTCAGGTATTCATAGCAATATGAACTGAAGCACAAATCAAGGTGTTGGGCAGGTAAATTTGTGCCCAGATCATTGCAGAAAATAATGCAGTAGGTGATGTATTTTTCAATAATTTGTCATATTGTAAGTTGTGAAAAGTTCACAAGAAATCCTCTTTACCTTTGGCCTTTCTCTTAAAATGCTTTCCATACACTGAGTTTCCAGCACTGTTTAATTGCTGCCACACACACAGAGTCCATTGATGTATATTTGAATCACTCAAGGCAGAACACGTAAATTGCAGGCAGAATTTTAGCAACTCTAGGAAAATATGATCCATAATTACAGGAAAGCAAGAGGAATTTATATAATTGAGACCACAGCAGAGTGTGAAGCAGGTATCATTCTACTGTTTTTTTTCTTTCATTTCAAGTATTTGGGGCTTTGGTTTTTAAAAATTTCTCTTACAGCAGAGCTGTAATCATTACAAACTTGCAGTAACTAAGTATGTCTTCTGATGCTGAGAAAATTACTTCTGGACACTTGTAACATGCAGGTCTGCTTTTCTGATAACAGACATGGTATGCAGTGTTCTGTTCTTAATCATCTCACTCATTTAAAAATAAAAAGAATGATATTTTCAAAATCTCATCTTTCCAAGATCATCTTGGTATTCACCACACTGTGTGTGCTAAACCTTTCCAAAGAGGTTTGATAGCAAATTACAGAGACAACTGTACTTTTAATTCTCTTTAGAAAGTAAATTTACATTTGCTATAAATGTAAATTATTCTCATATTTGACCAGTTTTCCTCCACGGGGGGTACTTAGTGGTCCTGTAAAGCTTTACTTGACTTTTGCCACTCCGAGGTAGTTGGCAGGTGAAAAAAACCAGTGGAAATAACAAAGCCTTGACACCAAATACTCAGCACACTGCTTTTCATGGGAGAAGCTACCATTAAATGGAGACATGCCCAAAACGCAGGATCCACATTTGTGTAATATCTGAATGTAGTGCCTGGCTGTGGGTGTAACAAATGTGCCTGGGCACATTGACAGTCTGTCAACCTGGCCTTGCAGATGTGCAGGAGGTACATGAATACTTTTGGGAATGTAAATCCAGCTCTTCTTGCCCAGTGATGTTCAGCGTTAGAAATCCAGTAGGTATTACAAAAGTGGACTGTGAAAGACCCTGCTGGCATAAGATAGTACAGGGAGATGAACAGAGCACTGGGATGTAGGGAATGGTTCCAGACTGAGACTGGGAACTCACCAGCCCCTGAGCAGCTCATGTGTGAGTGCCTTACCTTGAGTGACCCTGTGTCACATGAAGGTGGCACACTTGGCACAGTGCTGCAAGTGCTGTAGTACCAGGAACACAATAAAGCCGCTATTTTCACCTCCCTCCATACAGAGCTCAATATTCTAAAGTTTGTTCAGAAGTGTGGTTTTTTTCATTTTACAGCATGATCATCTCAAAGACCAGAAGCATTGATATCCCAGAGATGTGTGATGCTGCTCAGTGTGGATCATTCTACACACTCAGATGAAAAAAAACTGCATGGGTTAATGGTATTAATTCAGTTTATGGCTTCCAGAATGCTGCTGCTTTATTGTCTGTTTATGTCTTCTGAGAAAATACATAAGTAGTACAGTTTGAAAAAGTTAATCTCAATAGAGTCTTCTCCAAATGCATTCCTTTGGTGCCTGTGATTTAATCTGCAGTCTGCTTCTCCTTGAGGGCACTGCTACTTCTTTGTTTAGTTTTGTTGTGTACTACACCATTATTTTACAGAACATTAAATATCACCAAGAAAATATTAGGCCAGTGTAAATACAATCTTTGAAATGTATCTTGTTATTCATAATAGGGCACCTCGTGAATTTTCACCTGGGCTACGCATCTATTTCACTTCAGCAGATGTTGCTGATAATCCTAGGGGTATTCTAACTTTCATAGCTTTATTTTCTCACTGAGAACCAGATGCCAGACCACAGAAACCCCAAATCCTGATGAAATGTATGTCTACTCCAGTGATCAGAATACAAATTTGGCATCTAATCTACCTCAATAGGGCATAATTACAGATTGAAGACTGCAGGCAAAACCCTAACTGGTGCTTATTTTGCATTTCTTCCAAATATATAACACAGTTAGAAAGAATGATTCTGAAGTCTGCACTCTGCTTGGCTCTGTCAAGGAATTGCTGAGTGATTTTTTTCTTTATTTTCACTACCTGGCCAATAGGTTTAATGGAGAGCTAGAACAAGCCCAGACAAACACATCCAGTGTGATCTGTAGCGTGCAAGAGGTTCACTATGGTGGGAAATTAAATAAGTTACACAACTTCCCCTTCCTAAAGAAAAGACTGGGAAGGGAATATCATGGAGATCTGAAAGTTGCTAGGGATGCAAAGAGCAAATGGATGTCTGTTCTTCCTCAAAACACAGGAACCTGGATTTATTCAGGGGAACCACCAAACCAATGAACTCATGCCACCAACGCATTTGCTACATGAAGGTGTGAAGATAAAAGGTTATACAGCTACAAAGAGAGATTACAGAAGCTCAGGGGACAGAGATTTGATATTAACTATCAAACACTGATATCTGTGTGCAAGACCTTGTACAAGATACCCACATTTCCTGGAAGCTGGGAAAACATGAGCCTAGCTATGATGTGTTCTTTCCCTAAAATTCCAGTGGTCTCTTCTCTTGAAGAAGCTAAATTTAGCCTTGTGCAGCCATTACATAATCAGCAAAACATTTATTACAAAATCACAGCATGGTTTGGGTTGAGAGGGACCTTAAAGTTCATCCAGTCCCACCTCCTGCCATGGGCAGGGACACCTTCCACTATCCCAGGTGCTCCAACCAGGCCTTGGACACTTCCAGGGATGGGACATTCAAAATGTCCGTGGACAACCTGATCACATCAGCTCATGAAATCTCACATTTTCATGAAGCAGGGGAACTTCTGGTGTGAGTTTATAAAAACCTACAGAAATGCAAGAGAAGGAAAGACTGGGATAAAAAAATATTTTGTAAGTCTCTGGACTGTTTTATTTCTTTTTGTTTGTGCAAAATTAGCAAGTATAATGCTTGATCAAGTTCGCTTTTGATCTAGATAAGTACTCATTATCTTGATTTTTTAAAGGAAAAGGTGTTTGTACCTAGTGATGTCAATAGAAGGCAAAAGATATGCTTAAATAATGAAGGGATTTTGCCACAAGGTCTGCAGCCACAGATTTCCACCCAGGGAATGCCCAAACACGGAGTGAAATCACTACATCACAACCAATTCCTGCAGTCAAGAGAGTAACAATGTGCTTGACTAAGTTTCAAACTTAAATCACACAAAACTAGAGGTTTTTTCATTAAATAGAAGCAATAATTCCCATGGTGTCAGCGACTTAAAAGCAGAATCACAGGGAAAAAAGAAACACACGAGGGGATAGGAAAATCCAACCAAACTTTAATTTAACTTGCCAGAAATTTAGTACTATTTGAATGATAGCACTCTTAGTAATATCCTGAATATATTTATTTCTTTAGCATGTCACAATGTCCAAAATCAGTATTATTACAGTAGAGACTGGCAGTTATAGGGATTTTAACAATATTATGGAGAAAATTCTAGTATTGAAAATAGATTATCATCAAAGCTTCCACCAAAAAAAATAAGCAGATCTCTGGGATATCTTTTGCCTTTAGACAAAATAATCTTTCATTCATTTTGTGAATCAAAGCAAGAAAACATCTTCAAATCCATTGAAACCTTCATCACCATGATACTACTAATGTCATAGTATCAGTAAGAGGTCTGGGTTGCTTCTAATAAGTTATACATCTAAAATAATTTGATTTTTAATTCCAGTAGAACTCCAGAAAAATCTGAACTGATCTGTTTTTCATACCCAGCTCAGGTTTTAGTTACTACATTTACACCTGAAAAAGTTTCATATTCAACTTTTAGTGCTAAAACCAAAGCACACAAAAGTGCTTCTGTGCACCCAACATGGTGGTGGGGGGAAAGTAGAACTCTTCAGCTTTAAAGAATAGTTCAAGCATTCTCTTTCACAGTCTGAAGGGAAGCTGGAGCTTTCCATAAAAAGATTAAAGAACAGGAAAGACAGTGGAGGAAGATCTTTCCTCCACTTGGACATGACAGATATACCATGTGCCAGTAAAATAAATAATTTCTAGCAGGGGGAATACACTTAACAGCTGAGCAACAGAGATGTAACTTATCCTGTCAGATCATGGGAGTAAGGCAAGGAATTAAGAGTCCTGAAATAGTAACAGGGAACAGACAGAGGTAGTTAAGCATTCTACCATGTGACGCCAGTGTCAGACCCTTTGAAGACAAATGTGGCATCTCAGATGAAAGTATTATTGTTATGAATTTAATTGCCTAATAAAGGCTACAGAGATGGCAATTTATAAATTATTTAGCTGTTCTGCATTTTAACAGCTTCAGTTTTCTTATGATATCTTCATCTTCTTAATCAATGTGGAAGCCATGATTTCCAGCTCCCCTCCCAAAGCGAGAGGCAGCTCTATAGGAGGAGCTTTGTTACACTGGGAAGAGACTCCAGGCTGTCACTGAGTTCAGGAGGACAGCTATGTGCCTCACAGGGGTTTAGACCTGCATTTTATTGGAACTCAGCATCAGAGTGGCCTTAAAAAGCCAAACAAGTGCCTTGGATACCTTTTGATGCAGGTCTGTTGGTATTTTGTTGCCACACATCAGCCTCTGACACTCTCTCCAATTACATTAAATGTGCAATGTTAGTTTGGTCCTTAGCACAAACATTCTCATTATTAAATATTTCAGATAAGACTTGGATTTTTTGGTATTTATTCTAATTCTTTTTAATCAGAAAATATGCTGGGAAACTTTTATTCACTTTAGTTATAATGTGTCACCAGATTTTTAAAAATTTCTTTTAAACTTTCCTTCAACTTCACATCTACCCTCAAGGCTACTTTTTCTGAGTATATCATGTCACATTTCTCTTGTGAACAAAAATTACAATTTCTACTTTTCCTATTCTTCCCATCACAAATACAATTACTTTTAATAAAATATCTTCTTATACTTGATATCTGATATATCCTCAAAACAATTATAATATTCATTCAGAACATTTCTGGCCTTTAAAATTAGATAGGGAAAATAAATTTTATTTACTGGCTTTCTTATTAACATGTTCTCTTTCTTTAGCTGTAGATATTGTATATACCACATATACAATATTTTCTCAATGCAAAACATTTAAAAAAATGCACAAAAGCCCTTTTATCTCTACTTTTTAAAGTCACACCCATGAATAAAAATGGCTCTGAGCATAGAACAGCAGTTTGGGGTGTAGATTTTGACATTGAGTGAGTACAAGTTTAAGAGCATGCAGGAACAAGTCCTAGACATTTGTCCCAAAGACAGGAGGGAAATTAATAATCAGCAATTAAACCTATAAATGATAGTTTAGTGAAGAGAATAATTAATAATACACATCCTTTTGTGGTTATCCAGGGCCTGACCCAGTCAGGTTTGCTGTAGGATCAGGAAAAAGTTGCTTACTCTGTGCCGATTGTTGCTGACAGCAATTTTTCCAGTTTTAATTGTTGGATTATTCCTTCTTCTTGCACCAAATGCTTTCAGCTCTCAGAGCTGAGAGGATACAGCCTTGGCCCAGGCAGGCAGGGGACCGTGGCCAAATCAGGCAGCACAGCCAGATCTCCATGCACACATCACTCTCTGCTCCATTTGCAACTAAAATGTTTCCCAAATGTTTCTTTTTGTGCAGCCTGGCAGCGCCATATGTGTTTAGGACGATAATAATGACAAACAACTGCAAAAATCCCCCAAAGCTACATTTAACACAGTGATGTTTTATTTCATTATAGCTGTAGAATGAAAATGAGGTATCTGAGCTTCGTTATCACTCGGGTGAGGGGCGAGTGAAAGTGATTGGGTAACACCTCAGGCTTGACATGATTCTAACTCCTAATTAAGCACACCAATTGCAGTTTGAAATGTAAGCAGACTGCTCTCAGGAATGTTCCATTCCTCCACAATGAGCACTTGCACACTTGGATGCTTTTCCCAATGAAACGAAAAAGGAACGCATTTGAAGCGAGGAACCCACCCTCACGAAATGGCTTTGACCCTACCAGCAATACCAAATGGATTTACTTTCCCAAATATTCATTTCTTGAGGATTTAGTTTTCTTTCAGGCATCTTCATTTACAGATCCTACAGAAGTGACAAAGTCCCACTGTATTCTTGGCCAGAAAATGATCTGTTAGATGGTGTGACAGCGCTATGAGGCGTATTTGAAAACCTTCTGTCATCAGCAATTCCCTGTTGGAATTGGAGGTGAAATACTTCATGTCAAGAATAGTGTCACTTAGCAATTGTTCACATGAGACTTGTGTTATAACCTCTTTATGTTGTAAAGGGAAAACTGGATATTCTATTAACAGCCAGGACAGGAGCTGATGAAAAGCCTTCTTAGGTTACCAGAATCACTGTATCTGATTTATTCTGCTGCTTCAAGGACATATCCACACAGAAGATAAAATCCAAAATTTGCACAGCAAGGAAAAGTTTAATTAATTAATCTCCCTCCTGTACAGCCTAATGGAGGCAGGAAACTTGAACCTCAGGTTGCTTTAGTACAAAGAATCCCTCTAAAAGCACTACTTTGGTATTTCTCAAATCTACTCCTGAATTTTTGTAATAAACTCTCATCTCAGCCCTTAAGTTGAGGCCAGGGTTGTTAATTATACAGTGCACAGCTGCCCAGCTGAGCAGGAACTGTTTTCTATCTGTGTCCATCCCACATGCCATGCACTGGTTTGTGACGAGGAACTGCTTTTTGTGAATAGCAGCCATGACTTCAGTGGAAATTTGGGTTAAATATGTGATTCTGTGCACTTTAGGGTGAACATGAAGATGGCAAAATAAAGACAGACTTATGAAATTAATAGAGTCACAGAATATCCTGAGTTTGAAGGGACCCACAGGGATCATTGAAATCCAACTCCTGGCCCTGCACAGGGCTGTCCCAAGAACCACTTCTTTATTACCAGAAAATGACAGAATGGTGCAAAATTGAAAAGAGAATTAACTTGTGCCGCAAAAGATCCCATGGAAATACATAATGATATTTCCTTTAGAGATTCTGTAACTAGAAGTGCATGTTTAGAGATTCACACCTGTATTTTAAATCCCTCTGACATTGTGGAACTGTAGTTACATAGAGGTTGTATTTGGGTTAATCTGTAAAATACTTTTTAAACTGAGCTAAAACACATGTAGATAGAGGAGATGACACAAGAAATAAAACCCCTTGTTTCCAAAATCATCTAGAGAACTGAGCAAATGAAGGTATGTTACTGATTGGTATGGCTTTAGAAAGGGAAGGCCGAGTAACATGGCTCCGGCCTGTTACTTCAGCTGAGCAGAAGGGAACTGTGGGGAGTGACTCAGCTGGAATAGGGGTGGAGAGATGTGAGGGAAGTGAGGGAATTGAGACATGTGAGGGATGTGAGGGACCTGATGGATGTGAGAGACATGGGAGATGTGAGCACATGAGGGACGTGAGGGATATGAGAGACGTGAAGGACATGAGAGATGTACGAGACTTGAGGGACGTGAGGGACGTGAGGGAGGTGAGGGAGGTGAGGGACATGAGGGATGTGAAAGATCTGAGGGATGTGAAGGACTTGAGGGATGTGAGAAACTTGAGGGACATGAGGGACGTGAAGCACGTGAAGGATGTGAGGGACATGAGGGATGTGAGGAACGTGAGAGGCCTGAGAGAGGTGATGGATGTGAGAGATGTGAGAGATTTGAGGGATGTGAGGGACATGAGAGATGTGAGGGACATGAGAGGCCTGAGAGCGGTGAGAGACATGAGGGACGTATGGGACATGAGGGATGTAAGGGACATAAGAGATGTAAGAGAGGTGAGGGACATGAGGGACATGAGAGACGTGAGAGATTTGAGGGATGTGAGGGACATGAGAGATGTGAGGGACATGAGAGCCCTGAGAGCGGTGAGAGACATGAGGGACGTATGGGACATGAGGGATGTAAGGGACATAAGAGATGTAAGAGAGGTGAGGGACATGAGGGACATGAGAGACGTGAGAGATTTGAGGGATGTGAGGGACATGAGAGATGTGAGGGACATGAGAGCCCTGAGAGCGGTGAGAGACATGAGGGACGTATGGGACATGAGGGATGTAAGGGACATAAGAGATGTAAGAGAGGTGAGGGACATGAGGGACATGAGGGACGTGAGGGACGTGAGGGATGTGCTGTGTGACTGCCAAATGTCCACGTTGTGGTGTTGGTGGTTGGTTGGCTTGGGCTTGTTGTGCCTTAGAAGAATGTAAACCGGTAACGGGCTAACTGCTTTAGAAGGGCAGGTTTTGGCAATGAAGAGCACTCCTTTGCATCTGCCTGGGGTCCCTGCATGGCTCATTATTGCAACAAAGATACAGAAAGAACAACTCTGTTGTAGCTGTAGGGATGGGCATGACAGACAAATAGACACACTACATTTCAGAGGGCTAATATCCTATTTATTACAACAGCATGCTGTCTTTTATACACTTTACAAAGTTTACACTTTGTTCATTGGCTACAATAGATCAACATAACCTTGATTGGTGTTAAGCCATCTATGCCTCTGTTTTCCACAAAACTTTTCTAAAAATACTTTCCCAGCTCAGGATTTTTTTCTTGCTTATATTCTTCTCCTTCTTCTCTTCTTGGTCTCCAGGCCAATGGCCTTGGTCAGAGAATACTTCTCAAAACAAACCCCATTCATTAACCCTCTCTAGCCCACAGACCAGCTGTGGGTCCTACTATACTCTGTTACAAGAGGTTGTTATTGTATTGGTTCAACTCTAGACAACACAATTATTTTATTCACTTAGTTTGGGAAACTGTTCTGCAAAGACCAGTTTTCCTGCGTTGGTCTGATGCATACTGCAATTCCTTAATAATAGAAATTTTTATATCCAGTAGAGGCATTTATGGCAGATGTTTAATGCAAAATTACCACAAGTCTTCATTGCCAACTGTTAGGAAGCAGATAACGAATTTGACATGCTCTTTTAAAAAAAAAAGACACTTCAGGAAATCAGGAGCATCTCTTTCTTCTTTTCAGGAAAATTTATTATGTTGCCTTATATATTCCTTCCCCCAAACTATTTTCTTCCTTTGCTGCTTCCTTCTCGTGGCTCCCTAAGCAAACAATTACGGCTTTTTCAAAGCAATTCATTTCTTTTGTTTTCTAAAGCCTCTGCAATTTGAAAATGTATAAGAAAAGTGCTGGGAGCAGTCAGGCCACCATAAATTCCCTACTGCTGCTTTTTGTGAGTCCATCACCAGCACAGATCCTGTCATTGATCTGCATGTGCTGGAGCTCCACTGAAATCAATGGAGACTGCTGCAGGAAAAAAGTAATCAAAGGCAGGAAACTGTCTCCTAATGAACAGCCCTGAAGTCTGTCACAGCTCCCATTAGCAAAACCGACTGTGCAGAGTTCCCCACACACAGCTCAGTGCCAGACAGGATTAGCTTGGGAATACTGGTATTTCAAGACTCATCACCAACAAAAATTCTGCTTTTTCCCCACAGTTCTCCTCCCAGAGATGAAACACAGGTTTGTTATTTTGCTCCCCTTTCCCAAACATACTCTAAGATTCCCTAGGCACTTCCTCATTCCTGGCTGAGCTGAGGGAGGAACATCCTTGGAATGGCCATCAGATGTGGAAGAGCATTATCAGGAACAGGAAAGACCATCCAGGCAATCTTTTCCTGAACAGACCACAGTGGAAAAACAACTCTAAACTGCACTTTCATGTTTACCTGGGATAGTGGAAGGTGTTCCTGTCCATGGCAGGGGCTTGAACAAGATGAGATCCTTCCAATCCAAACCCTTCTATGATTCTACAATTTACATTATAATTTACATTATGATTTACATCCCACTAGTTCTGACCTGTCACAATTCTTAGGGGAAGCCCAGACTGTAACAGAGAGTTAATTCGGCATTTTAGAAACTCCTGCTTGATTTCTGTAATTCCATTACATGAATTAAAAGAACAGGTAGCCAAAATGAAATTTTCCAAATTCTCAGGAAGGAGAATAAACCCATTAATTTTGTTACTGCTTCATCTCACTCCACAAACTACCTTGCTCATAATTAATTTAAAAATAATTTAAACAATATATAATGACCTAAGTGATCTCTAGTGATCTAAAGGATCATGAAGCTGAGTTTTACTGATTGCCTAACCCTGTGTGACTGCTATGAAGTCTGCCAGTGCCATAGGATAAAACTAGACACAGAAAATAGGTCTAAACAGTTCTAAAGCTATAATTTGTTCTTCTTAATATATTAAAAAATGCTTCAAAAATAAGAATTCTACATATATTCAGAATCTACAAAAAACAACTTTTAAGTTTTTAACAGAATCTTTATTTTAAATTCTTTAAATTTAAAAAATGTTTTTAAGCATAAAACCACACTCTTGACTATGTCATACCAGACAACAACACTGTGAAATATGAGAATGCATCATGAAATTTGATATCAGTGATTCCTAGTGGAAAACAGTAAATTCTCCTTGAACAAAGATAACCTGGATTTACACCAGAACAACAAAAACCCATCAGATAGTTGTAGAGACATCCAGGAGGAACACTTTATAATACAATGATACTGGAAAAGCATGGTCGCTTGCTAATCCCACAAGATATGTTCAGAGAATGTGAAATATTGTTTATGCATTTTCACAATGTTTGTATTTTTACAGAGCCCTTGAATAAAATATTGGCAAAACTGAAGGCAACTGGAATTTACTACTGACTTGGAAAAAAATGGGAATCTATTCTCTGTCTAAAACCCACAACATAAAAATATTTCTGTGGTTCTACTATATGTTTATTTTTTGTTACCCTTATTGAACTTTTCTGCACAATATAAATGCTGAAATAATCTCTTCAATAATGATGAACTTTTTCGAGGCCATTAGAGAATTCAGAGTGTCTGAAGCTGCACTGGCCATCCATCTGCTTCCAAAAGGGCACACCCACCCTGGAACTACCACCCCACTGACCATGCCAGAGGTCACTTGGCATGAACAGCCACTTGTGCAAATAAGAGATAATGTTGTGGAATTCAGTGTGATAATGATTCTTCTGAAGCATATTGTTCAAAAGAATTAAATATTCAGAGTAAGTAGACAGTCTGAATTGGAGCTTTGATTCTTAGCAGCTTCCTACACTAATTTTGTAATTCTTTGGGTTTAACATGTGCAAGGTTAAATAAAAAAAATTAAAAGTGCGTATAAAATGCAAATACTCCCTAGAAATTAAACATTATGCAGATGAGAGTTTCAGCTTTGCTCGATATTTTCATATTATTTGTAACTTGGAAAAATGGATAGCTGGCATCAACTGACAGATAAAATCTGAAGGAAATCTGTATATCCGTTGTGCAATGAAGCATGAAGTAATTGCATTGAAAATATAGTCTCTGATCCTGCAGACCTTCCATTTCCCCAGCACAACTTCCAAATAATTTGCTTTCATGTGAGTGAAAACCAGAGGAGCTTGGAAATGAAAGTTCACCCAGCCAGTTTGGGAACTGGATTTCATGAGAACTGCTCACCACAGATTATCCAGTTTCAATTCTGGTTTTATGAAAATAAAAAATTGGCTCTGATAAAATACCATAATTTGATAATCTGTATAAAAATGCTTCAGGTATAAAATGTGTTCAGAAGTATCTGTGATCATGGCACATCAACATCCTTTAATCCAAAGGCAATTTACCTGGCAGGTGTAAAGAAACTTTGTCTCCATCAACATGATTCCTGCTATCTGTCACTTGAACTGGTCCATCAGATCCTTCCAGCAGTATTTTAGTTTAGATTGTGGATCTGGGCTGTGTGACTGCTCCAGGAATTTCCAATGGACATTGTCATGTAATACTGTATCCCCTAAACTACAATTGCTTGCTAAAGATAATTATCCCATCTTACCACTCCTATATTATTAATTCCATAGAGAGGAAAAACCATCTGAAGGGGGGGTGAGAGTGTGTCAGAGGGAGAAAAAAAAACAAGTTCTTTTCTGCTCCTCAGTGGTGCAGGCAGATGGATGTCACATTGCCTTCAGAATTCCAAAGAATCTCAGCTATTAGCAGGAATATGGGATTTTTTTAAAGTCTTATCTTTTTCCTCACACAGCATGCTTAATTTAAAGCTAATTTAAATGATAGTTACTGTTGTAGTGGAAGAACAATAAGGAAAATCCCAGGTACAGAGCAGTAATGGGCTATGAATTCATCCACACAGGAGAGAAATCAAACCCTGCTTGTTTCTCACGTGGTGCTGCCACTGCCTGGAAGAGCAGGCACAGGGATTCTACTTCATGGAATAACAGTTAAATACACCTTTGCTGATCCTGCCAAAGAGCAAGTGCACTCAGCAAGAGCTGAGTTAGAAGTTCTAAATGGCAATAATACTGTTCCCAGGGAGCAAACACATCATCATCCTCTAGCTGTGCTGCCTCTTGCTTTCTTTCCAAGCTTTGCTTTCTGTCAGGCTGATGTGAGTACAGCTACACTGCAGCAAGAGCAGTCACTTAGCAACTTCGCTGTACCCACTTGGGAGAGGAGTGTTTCCAGGGAAAAGTTGCTTATTGATCCAAAAGAACTCACTGTGACTCTGCTGTGCACGCAGATAAGGGCAGGCTTGGCAGGGTGATTTATACAGATGATTGATAGATATGCCTGGAATGGATGTGAACGTGTCACTTAAACCTTCCAAAAATAGAGTCATTAAAAATGAAAACCAAACATTTTTGACACTTCTTCAGAATTTAAATAAGTTCATAAGAGATGAAGTACTCAAGGGACAGGAAATTTTGAGGAATGGCACATCTCTCATCATAGAATCACAGAATGGAATGGTGTGGGTTAGAAGGGACCTTAAAGCTCATCCAGTGCCACCTCCTGCCATGGGCAGGGACACCTTCCACTGTCCCAGGCTGCTCCAAGCCCCAGTGTCCAGCCTGGCCTTGGGCACTGCCAGGGATCCAGGGGCAGCCACAGCTGCTCTGGGCACAGGGCCTGCCCACCCTGCCAGGGAACAATTCCTAATTCCCAATATCCCATCTATCTCTGCCCCTGGCAGTGGGAGTCATTCCCCCTTGTCCTCCAGTGTTTGATGAAAAATCCCTCTCTGGCTCCCCTGCAGACCCTGGAAGGAGCTGTGAGGTGTCCACACAACCTTTTCGTCTCCAGGCTGAGCAGCCCCAGCTCTCCCTGTCTGGCTTCATATGGAAGGTGCTCCAGTCCCCTCAGAAACTTCATGGCCTCTTCTGGATTCTCTCCAGCAGCTCCAGGTTCTTCCTGTGCTGGGCCCCAGGGCTGGGGGCTGCTCTGCAGGTGGGGTCTCACCTGAGTGAGGCAGAATCACCTCTCTCGATGTGCTGCTCACACTGCCTTTAATGCCCTCATTTAAATTCTTCCTGAGCATCAAGATCAAGCAACAGGACAAAAGGAACAGGCAGGGGCTGAGCCCAGGAACTGCCCCTGCACAGGAGGCACAACGTCTGCCCTGGGCAGTGCCCAGCCCTGAGCAGAGTGTGCAGAGAGGCTGTGCAGTCTCCTCCCTGGGGATATTCCAGAGCCACATGGACACACTGCTGTGCCCTGTGCTCTGGGATGGCTCTGCTGGAGCAGGGAGGTGGCACCAGAGCAGCCCCTGGGGCCCCTCCAGCCTCACCCATCCTGGGGTTCTTGATTGTGTCTTATCTACCTAGAGGGCATAATGACATGCAGCAGATAAAACCCCAAAATAAAGCCAAGAAGACATATTTTTCAATTCTCTGGAAGCAGCTGCTGCTGGGGAAGCTGAACAAACCAGTGTGATCCACTCCCAACTTGCTTGCATAAAGCTGTGGTAGAATTGCGGTCATGGTAGGGCTTTAGATGAATCAGGACCTCAGGGAAAGAAGATTCACGTGAGAAAAGCCAAAAAGAACTATGTGCATGCTGTGCTTACTTAGCTTTCCCCATTATCTCTGTGCAATACAAGAAACCCCTTTGCCTCTGCACATGTACAATTTTATATATTCACCTCTATACAGGTATTTCATTGTATAAAATCACATAACATTATGTATTATATAAAATAAATAAAAAGCAAACCTCCATGACTGAAATCTGACTAACAGAAGTGACTGCTTTAATAGCACCATGATTTTGCACCCTGTGGTATTTCTATTTGCATATTAATGAAGTTGAAGGTCAGATGCCACTAATTACAGCCTGTTCACTCTGTCCAACATCCCACCACCAAATACTCAGGAGTGGACCTCTTAATGCCATTATGCAAATGATACTTAAGTACAGAAATAAATTCAAAATAGTGGCATCTAGAGCAGCATATTAGCAGGAGGTAAATTAACAAATATATTCAAGAAATTGAAATTAAAAATTATTATTCAACATGAGATTAATTATTACTGAATGATATGTAAGAAAAATTTTTTTTTTTTCTCCCTGGTGCAACAGAATAAAACATCCAGTAACTTGGCAGGATGTATTACCCAACATTCCAGCATGAGTCTGATAAAGAATATGTTGAAGCAAATAGAAAAGAACTATCTTGATTTGTAGAAAAGTGACGAACTGATTTAAAATTATTTGAAAATTTATTGAATTGATGTAAAAAATCTCTAAGAATCCACTCAAAAGAAGCCCCCCACCAAAACCGCAAATCCCACAACATCTCACAGTATAGCAGCTTGGTACTGGAAACAATAAATAATATGATTTCTACAAATAATTGCCAATATAAATAATAAGTGAATTGTTGTTTACCACTAGAAATTAAGTAACTTCCACATGTAACTCTATGGCATAAAAAAAGTGATTATTATTTCTTTGGTGTAGAGTGTGAAAATAAATTTACCATTTTTTCTAACATCTCTTTTTCTATAAAGAATGAGAGTGTAAACAAGTGCACAACTTGAAAGAGAAGATCCCATATGAAACACATCCCTGGAAACAAGCACTGAATTCAGACAATCCAGCATTTCCAGCACTTGCTGAAAAGGAGAAAGGAGGGAATACAATCCTTTTGTCTCCTGTGGCAGAGCCGTGATAAATACAAGACTTGCAAAGACAAAGCTGTGTGTGAAGGAACCCCTGAAGCCACGGGCGAGGTTTTCACTGTGCAGAATGTGATGGAGGTGCAGGGAAAGCCACAGGTCAGCCTCTGTAAGACAGAAGAACAGATTTATCCTGTGGCAAAACCCCAGAAGGAATTCTAGTGATGTGCAGGATAGAGGGCTAGGGAAGGGTGGAGGGTGTCTGTGCTGCCAGTTTCAATCACACAGGAAGGGAAAAACGAGTTACAACTTAGAACTGGCAAAAACCAGAGAAGCATAACAGAGACTGAGAGATCATGGAGGAGAAAACAGTGGTACTGCAAGGTGGTGATTGGGTAAAACACTCAGGGAAGAGCCTGAAGGCAGCTGAGGGAAAAAAATAGATTGCCAGGAGAAAAACAAGGGTGAAGTTAGAGAGCAATGCAAGGAGTCAGGTCACAAAATAAAAAGATGAGCAGTCTCTCTGCAACAGATCAATCTGTCCTTAGTCCTTTACTCCAATGTAAAATATAAAGGAGAGCAAAGCAAAAAATATATATATACAGGATAGATCCCCCCCAAAAACAACTGTCAGTCAATCCAGCAGAAGTATCCACTCTGTTTATATAAATTAAAGCTCAATTGTGCAAGAACTTTACCTGCTATGAAAACTTTAGGCTTTAAAAATTTTATCTCCTGTTCCAATGTCTTTCATAAGAAAGTTTTATTCATTGTCTTGCATGAAGGCTTTCTTCTTTGGTTGCTTGTAAATAAATGTTCAGCTTCAAAGTGATAAAAATTGTCAGCAGAACAGAAGCCAAGTTCCATGACAAGAGACCTATGGACTGAAGGGTAGGAGGGGGAAATATCACCACAGTTGGAATTCACAATATATCAAACTATTTTTAACATTAGTGTTAAAGCAAGGGGAAAAGCAAATGCTACAGGAAAAGCCTAGGACAATACAAGAATGCTCTCAGCATCTTGATACATGTCAAGAAAGATCATCAGCATTTCTTGGGGATAAATTTCTTCCAGAGTAGAAATCTGTCACAGCAGTATCCAAAATTGGGAAGGGCACACAGTGCTATGTAAAGCTTTCTAAAGGTAGGAAACAAAGCAGATTATTTTAGAGTATCCCACAGAGGATGGTGGAATAATAAATCACCACCTCTGCATCCTGAATTCTGTAGTATTTACCCAAGCAGTCTTACATTTATTTCTCAAAAATACTTTACCAATAAGAAAAAAACCCAAAAAATCCCCACCCCACTCTAAGATTTCACCTTAGTCTATGAACTCAACAATTTAGCCAAAAATGTTTCCTGCTTGATACTTCAATCTTACACCTGTTTTATCATTTTATCAGTTCCTTTGGATGAAGGAGTCAGCAAAAGTCCTTAGGAATTAACTACAATTTGTATTCGCCTTCTCTACTATTTTTACTTTTCTGTAGTATGTAAACCCTTTAAAGGTAATGAAATTATTCCTGTTTTGTTTTTGTCTTTAATTTTATTTGGTGCAAGACAACTAGACAGGAACACTTAATGTAATTCCTTTTATAATAATCAATGGAAAAAAGTGAAAGATTTATTTCCACATATTTTGTCTTCATAAGGTTGTTGTATTAAACCTACTTGAAGGTTATATATACATATATACATATAATAATAATGTATATAATTATATTTTATATAATACATAATGTTATGTGATTTTATATCATGAAATACCTGTATAGAGGTGAATATATAAAATTGTACATGTGCAGAGGCAAAGGGGTTTCTTGTATTGCATAGAGGTAATGGGGAAAGCTAAGTAAGCACAGCATGCACATAGTTATTTTTGAATGTTATTTCATTATCAGACTCAGAATAAAAAAAGTGTTTAATTAACAAATACGAATCAACATTTTAGGACTGATAATTTAGAGGCTTTAAAATAATGAGCAAAAATAAAAGCACAAAGTTGTAAAAGATAAGACTTAGCAGTATGGTTTTTAATAAAAGAGAGTTTTCTGGTTTTCATCCAATTCCATCTGATTTCAATCTTAAGAGGTTTTCACTGTAGCAATACATTAGATTGAATATCATGGTACAAAAATCTGTCAGAAGAAAGACTTCCTCTCATGCTGTAAGAGAACTGAGTAATCAAACACTCTTACTATTAGACCTGCAATAATAATTTCAACATTTGTTCTTCTATTGAGCAAGAACTCATTTCCAAAATGCTTTAGCAGTGAATTTTACCTGCACACAGCCCTTTCCAGACCTTTGGTTTGGTTTACCCAAAGCAGTGATGTTTGAGCTGCTCTGAAAGCTCCCTTGCAGCACACACACGTTTGCTTGTGCTGAGATGAATAAATCAAATGTTAACAGGGTTTGTCTTCTCTGGCAGAACAGATTAACATTAGCAAAAGTCACCTTTGCTACAGAAGGTTTAAGTCTCTCAAACCTTTCATATGGACTTCAGAATGATATGCTGAATGCCTTCAGCTGCTGTCCCAATATTTTTGCATAATTTTCCCACAATCATAAGGCTGCTTCTATTCCGAAACCCTCTGGAAGGAAAATATTGCCAGTATTTTTAGGTATTCCTGTGGCATATTATCAATGGTCACAAGCAGTTACTTAAAGATTTTTTGTTTTAAAGACTTCTAGTTTAGAACCATGAGAGTGGCTGAACGTATCCAAAACATCACTAATTAATATGTTGAGACAGAGAAATGTCTCGACATTTGATGACATCCCAGCCCCTAAAAGGAGCCTACAAGGGAAATGGAGCAGGACTATTTACAAGGGCCTGCAGTGACAGACAGGGAATGGCTCCCAGTGCCAGAGGGCAGGGCTGGATGGGATCTTGGGAATTAGGAATTGTTCCCTGGCAGGGTGGGCAGGCCCTGGCACAGGGTGCCCAGAGCAGCTGTGGCTGCCCCTGGATCCCTGGCAGTGCCCAAGGCCAGGTTGGACATTGGGGCTTGGGACAGTGGAAAGTGTCCCTGCCCATGGCAGGGGGTGGCACTGGATGAACTTTGAGGCTTCTCCCCACCCAAACCATTCTGTGATTCTATGAAAACACATCATGTCCCTCCCAACTGGAGAACCAAGGCAGACCTGAGTATATTTGTATATTTGAAACTACAAACATACTGTCCTAGCCCAAACCTGATGAGCACAGAGCTGTTCAAGAGTTGCACGCCCAAACATGTGACCTGCTTCGTGTCTCATTTCCTTTTCTTGTGCCAGTCAAGTACCTCCACTTCACCATGTTCACCCTTTCTAAATTAATCAATCAATGAATCAATCAAGGAATCAATGTTACTGTCTTGCTGGTGTCCCACTGGAGCCCACCCACCCAGACACTTCAGGAGTTCCTCAGTAACTCCCCTAATAAGCAAGCAGGTTTTAGTACAGCTTTTTTTCCTGCTTGTTTAACAATTCGTTCCCACTGTATACAAACTAGAAAAATAAAACTGTTTAGTAGGAAATAGGAAGTAGCTGGAATCTTGAAATGTGTGCTGGTGTCAGAGCACGAAGTTACTGTGCTGAGCCCTAATGAATACCCAAGGCAATAAATAACTTAATCTGTATCAAGAAAGCACTAGAATATTCACTTTACAGAACTAATCCACTGACATGCAATTCATTAATTATCTCAATTTGATCTTTTCAGACATTGTAATTTACTGCAGATAGAATGTCACAGTAAGGCACCCAGGAAAAGCAGAAGTTACACTTGAGAGCTGGTTATGCCAGCCCCACTGGCTAATGACAACAACCACAGAACCACTGAGGCTGGAAAACCCCTCCAGCATCAGAACGCAGCCTTTGAGCCATCACCACTTTGTTCACCAGCCCAGAGCCCTGAGTGCCACGTCCAGTTGTTCCTTGGACACCTCCAGGGATGGGGACTCCAACACCTCCCTGGGCACCTCCTGCAAAGCCCTGACCACCCTTTCCACTGTTAATGGTAAGGGCACACAGACACAAACACAATCTCTCTGTTTCTCTGTAACTGACAACTCACACTATTATTTCAAACCACAGCTGAAGTAATTCAGACTAAATTTCTACACATCAGCTGGAAGCAGTCTAAGCAGAGTGATTTCAGAAAGCTTAGTAAGGACTTTTATTTTGTGGTAAGAACAGAAATGTAGGCCTTGGAGGCCTAACACAAAAAGAAGATAGAAAGCATTTTCTGGTGTATAACAGGATCATTTAAAGCAACATCGTGATGCCCTCAGTGAGTAACACTTTGCAAAGGTCTCATGGCGTAAAAATATCAAAGATACTGATTATATGAGCTGAAAAACACTAAAGGACCAAGCTACCCTGAGGAGCATACAAAGAATACTACAACTACCTGTCACTGAAACAGATTTGTTACTATTTTCCTGTGCCTTTGAAACTGAAATTATTTACATAACATTTAAGATTGCCACTTTTATAACATGGCAAACAAGAAGCACACAGGCATTACAACATTATCCAACAATGCCAGCTGCAAATCAGCACTAAAAGCTACAGGAAAGCGAAAAATGAACCCTTTCTTTTAACTTGGAACTTAAAAGTTCATTTGACTGTACGCTTTCTGATTGAAGACACTCTCTGTTCTGAAATGGATACAAGGTACAAAATGATTTTAAAAGGTGATGGTAGGTACTAAACATAAGCAGGTGCACTGGAATAAGAGAGGCAAGACTGGGGGATTTGTATTTTTTTTATCTTTGCTAGGTAACTTAAATTAAATTTTTAAAAAATTAATTAATTAAATTAATGAATTTTTTTTGGAATGGTATAATTATATGTCTTTAGTATTAATGTAGAAGTCACTCAGTCTAGTTATTAAACAGAAATCCCCTAGCTGTTACAGAGGCTCAGAGTAAGTTGCAGATCCCATTTTAGACAAGCTTCTTTGTATTAAATTGCCACACTGAGATGGGGGCTACCAGGTTACCATCAAAATCAGGACTTGCTTAACCAGGATAATCAGCTAGAGTAGTTAGGTAATATTCTTCATTAAATCTGATTTGTAGCTTGTGATATTGCTGACATTAGTGGTACTCACAGTCATTAGAGACTATATTTCTATTTTCATCCAAAATGTCAAAGACCACACTAAAAATCTTGCTGTTTAAAACCTTAAAATCTGCCATCCCAATTCATGACCAGGATTATACTCATGTTTTTTAGATCTCAACTGATAAAAGAAAAAATTACTTATTTTTCACTCAAATGAGCAACTTAAGAGCAAGGGAACAGATGACAATATTTCTTAACATAGTTTGGATAATTATAATGAGTTACCATAGATCACAGAATGGTTTGGATTAGAAGAGACCTTAAAGATAATTTCATTCCAATCCCTACCTTGTGCAGGGCCACCTTCCACTACCCTGGTTGTTGCTCAAATCCTGTTAAATACTATGAAATTTTATGTCATCTATCAGATCAAGAAATTTCTTGCAGCATAAATTCCTAATCAGATTTTTATTCCAATATTTAAATCATTGCCCTTTGCATTTGAAGTAGAGCAGACAAATACAGGGAGTTCCACATCAGCTTGCTTATAACTAATTGCAGAGGCTGATTATGTTGCTTTAAACCTAATTAATTGTACTGACAGAAGTTCACACAGGCTGCACACTTCCAACAGGCACTGAAGACAAGGTCAGCATAGAGTTCTCAATATCCTGAGGAGCCATTGCTGAAGCAGATGTTCTCATCTTGAAAGTTATAAGTTCAAGAAAAAAGTAACATTTCTTGTTTCCTCAGCAAGAGAATACTCAGTGCTAATATAACCGAGCATTTATGTTTCAAGTAAAAGAGTGAAAACAGTTTTTTAGGGTTTTTTTATTTGAAGAAATTAGATGGCCCCATAATCTGAATAGAACATATATAAAATATTATTTATGTGAGTGAAAACAAAGTTTTGTTTAAGCTCAGAAGCTCGTCACCCTTCTTGTGCTCCAAAGGTGAAATGCTTCTCTGTTGTAATAAGACTTCTTAGAACCAAAAATAAAATGCATTTGAAACAAACAAACAAACAAACAAACAAATACTTTATATTGCATGCTCCTGTATAGGAGAATAAGGGGGAATCCAATCTCAAGACAATTTTCTGAAAGCAGAAAGAAAACAATGGAATTGCTAAGAAAGCAATCAGACACTTTTTTTATACTGCCTGTCTTGATTTTTAATAGCAATAGCTCTATCTCTCAAGACACAATTTGATACTGAATATAATTTACTTTTTCCTGAGTTCAAAGAACTTAAATTATTTCTTATAGAATGTAAAACAGAACAAAAATAAACCCAAACAAACAAACAGAAAAGGAAAACATTTTTTTTTCAGATACGCAAGGAATGAAAAATCTACATGTATTGAAAGTGTAAAATCTATTTTCTCTTTTCTCCACACACAAAATGGATGGTGGTAATATGTCTCTGGAATCTTCACCCATAATTACGCACATTGTGTTTTACTTATCTCTGGTCTACTGGAAATCACAGAAATACTGGGTTTTGCTTTTGCATCTTCCTTGGAAGATAACTATTAATCATGGAATCATGGAATAACCTGAGCTGGAACAGATGGACCATCCAAGTCCAGCTCCTGTCCCTGCACTGGTGCAAACCACCAGTGGCTGACATTTCTGGAGAAGAATATTCAATTTACAAATTACAGAAGCCTGAATTCTATTTGCATCAATAACCTTGAGAAAACAATGACCCACGACCAAGCCATTCAAAATTTTAGTTTCCAAATTTTAGTTTCTAGAGAATCATTAAAAATAGTGTTGAATTTTCCTTTCATTTCCACAAAACACATTTAGTTTTTTGAGTCTTTATTGCTTTTGTAATAGTACACATAATTAACTGAAACACTAAACAAGCTGGCAGTAGTGTTAGATGTTTATTGCTGAGAGACATTTTCATTAGGAGACTGAAAGTAATGCATCTTTTCACTTTAGGGAGATGACACATAAAGAAATGTAATAAGTAACCCCCACCAAATTTTAAAATCCTGGTTAAAGTGAATAAAATGTTCCTTACTGACACTCTGGTTTATCTGAATAGATTATTAACTGCTAAATACATATTTCTCTACTCAAACAAAATATTGCATGATGGATTTTTTTCAAAATGTATTAATTATAAAATTGATTTTTTAAATGCTTCATGGTCTTGTGTGATGTCTCTGCATGAGGCCATCATATTCCCAGGTTTGGGTGTTTGCTCATTTGCGATACTTAACAAGATATTTCTTCCCTAAAAACTAAAACTCCCAACCATTTCCTCTCTTTTGCATGTCCCATTCAGTCCCTCCCAGTCCGTTGTTCATGGACTAAAAAACAGACATGCAGATGTTGTAGCTGTGCTGCAAGAAGAGATACAATTCTGTAGACGGCTACATGCAGGGAAGATGAATTTTGGGGTAATTTGATGTGGATTACTGCCCAGTACAGACTGCAGATTATCATTTTCACACACAAGAGCACTGGCCCTACTGTGCTCCCAAAAAACATATCAGGAGGAAGAAAACTGCACCCCTGACTTAGTAAAGTTCTAACAACAAATTAATATGAAACCATGAGCAGCCACAATTATTAAATTAGCATGTTTGAGGAGTACAATAGCTCCCCTAACTAATGGAGTCACTGCATTTAATGACTGTCAATTAAGCAAATGGAGCCAAAAGCACAAACAGGTATTTGCTCTCTGGTGATGGACACACAGGGTGCACACCCTGATGAGACTCATCCCTTTTGTGCCACACTGGGAATTTTAACTGGGGTTGGCAAAGATGCAGTCAAAGTGCCAAATGACTTCCGAGGCAAACACGAGCAGCACTTAACTTCTGATCTCTAGGTAATTAAATTTATTAGGAGTGCAGACCTGAAGCCTTCTGAAGCCCCTGCAACCCAGTAAAGACAACCTTCCAATCAGTGCAAGTCAGGCATCTTCATGCCTTCAGTTGTTGGGGTCACTGCTACCTTCTGCATTTATTCTTTCTGGATATTATTTTATAAATAATACATGTAAGTCTAATTCTATTCAGACTCTGTCAAACGAAAATATCTGACATTGTTTGCTTTCTAGAGGTGTGATTACTGTTTTCTGTCAGAAATAAAGCTCTGTGGGAAATATGTTTTTCCTGGTCAAGAAAGTACTGTGCTGAATACAGAGTGAAGGGGAGCACAAGTGGAAATCATGCAGACAGTATGACTAGAGGAAAATCTGAAAATGCAAAGCAAGCTTAGAATATTTGTGTAGAAAAGTGCTGACACACATATCACTGATGATGTAAGAAACTAATCACCAGCCTCTGCTAAGATTCACAAGACTGGAATCTACTCATTTCCATGCTTATTGTCATGGTCCCTGTCCATTCGGCCAGGGAGCTAGTGGAGTCTTAAGTCTAGAAGAGAAGGTTAAGTCTTGCAGTTTTAACCACTTGTGGGAAGGTGTTCGATTTATTCTCCAGAAGAAAACTTCTGTAAGGTTTTCCCCTCCACTGTCCCAGGCTGCTCCAAGCCCCAATGTCCAGCCTGGCCTTGGGCACTGCCAGGGATCCAGGGGCACCCTGTGCCAGGGCCTGCCCACCCTGCCAGGGAACGATTCCTAATTCCCAAGATCCCATCCAGCCCTGCTCTCTGGCACTGGGAGCCATTCCCTGTGTCCTGTCACCTCAGGCTCTTACAAAGAGTTTCTCTCAAATAATCTAGAAGAGGGTAAAAAATTGCAACTCTCACTCAGCTGTTAGCGGGCAAGAACCTGATCCTTAAACTATTGCACATGGAATTCAGCAGTTTGATACAAACTGCACTGCTCAATATTGCATGGTATTTACTAATCAGCATCATCTTAGTAGAGAACATAAATGTGGCAGCTGTAGGTTTCTTAGTGATAGCTATTTACAGATGCCTGAGGGTTCCAAGATCTGGAATTCAACCCTTTCATAGTCTACAATCTCTCAGAGCCAGTGCCTCAATACCATCAATGGTAAATTTTGACTTAATCTTCACATTTACTAAGAAAAAAGAAAAAAAAGTTAAGAACCCAGAGAAGATATAAGCTATTTTATTTCTAATGTGGTTTTATAGTTCCAGTTTGTACTTTTCATTGCCTGACATTTTGCAAGTCATATGATGTGTTTCCTCAGGGAAAGTAAATCAGCTGCTCTCCTGGAGTGCAAGCTTCCTAATACACAAAAAAAGTGCTTTGTTTGAGAGCAAAAGTGCTCTACAGTTGTTATGGCAACTGGATTTTAAAAGGAAGTGCATAGTTTTGAGGGGCATCTGCTTAATTCCCAAACAAATTCTTCACCCCAGATTCCCTAGGAGGAATGATTTTTAAATCAGTATCCTGCAAGATGCAGAATTACTTCCAGCCGAGCATCTTAGCTCAGCTCCCACTGGCTCAATGGGAAGGGTGATCCCTGTGTTTCAGCTCCTTGGAAAGGGTGATCCCTGTGTTTCAGCTCCTTGGAAAGGGTGATCCCTGTGTTTCAGCTCCTTGGAAAGGGTGATCCCTGTGTTGCAGCTCCTTGGAAAGGGTGATCCCTGTGTTGCAGCTCCTTGGAAAGGGTGATCCCTGTGTTGCAGCTCCTTGGAAAGGGTGATCCCTGTGTTGCAGCTCCTTGGAAAGGGTGATTCCCTGTGTTGCAGCTGGAGGAGCCACTGTCTGTGAGCCCCCAAGGCCCTCTGCTGTGGCTCAGCCCTGTAAGTACAAAGGGGCAGCACATTGCCAGAGCAGCTGAGGCAGTGGGTGCATGAGACAGAACATTTAATAGCACTCACCAGAAACAGAATATCCTCCCTTCCTGGACAGACACACAAAACTAACTCCCATTGCAGCTGTAAAGTCCTTCAAAAATAAGGAAAAAGCATAAAGAGAAATCCATCTGGCATGTGTGTGTGTTAGGGGCTGGGTACAGTAATGCTGATCATGGTTGTCACCATGCTGTCAGAACCTGTCAGAGAAGTTTCAACATGAAGCTGTGAATTAGGATTTGAAAGTTCTTTCATATTTTTAAGAAAGGCTGTAATACTTGAATCATCTATAATTGACAACATTGACTTACAGTTGTCTTCACTGTGTGGAGTTTTATGAAATTTCAACACTATACAGATGAAGTTTTGGGGATGTTTTTCAGAAATATGAAGCACTGGCATATACAACATATTTATGCATAAAGACAAAATTACAAATGAAAAATACCCCTATTGGTGACGACTTGTGCCAAGACTAATAGCGTTGTATAGAAAAATGGTCATGCAAGGACTCTGAACTACAGCTAAAGAGCCAAGATTCCCAAATTTCCAAGGGATACACAGATGTACAAAGTAATTCTTTCAAAGGGACATATATCATCAAGCACAGGCTAGAGAAAAATATAACAGGCAAAGTAACTGAAGATGCTAAGAATCACACCACATTTTAAATTCAAAATAATTAACTAACTTCTGAATGCTATTAGTGAACGAGATAAAAAAATACAAATCTTCCTGTATCTTATTAAAATATAAATGGCTTGAGAAAAGTAAAATACTGTATAACAACAATCAGAAGCAGAAAAACTAAATCTGGAATCAGCTACAGCAAGGAGTTAAAAATTGAATGCCTTGGATAATGGATTACATTGTAGCTGCTAAAGCTACATTTTCTTCTCACCTGCTATTGTAAGTGCAGGACTTGTGTTTTGCACAAAAAATCTGAAAGTCCTACCAAATGTACCAGTACTATAGCAAAGCACTGGTATTTGTGTTGGTAAAAATCACAGAGATTCAACAGTTATGAATAAACCCAGGAAAAGGCATTGCTTCTGTGGCTGCTCCACGCCCCTTCCCTTTGCACTTCTTTTCAAGGCTGCTGTGAAAGATGGGCATCAGAGTTAGCTGTTTATACACATAAACAACGGGCATCTTTAAAAATCTATAAATTCTAGGTAGCCTATAAATACTCTCTGCACCTGCACTGGATCCAGCCAGATTTATAGGAGGAGGAATTGTTCGTTCACAGATGCATCTTAACATTAAAGTCCATTTCATTTACATGACCCTGGAGCCTTGTCCAGACAAGCTCACTTGAGCTTTGCCCAGATGGTGCCCATTTGCTCAGGCATCATTTATTACAATTCCCTGAGGTTAGGGCAGGCAGCCAGCTGGCAGAGGCTCTCAGACTTGTGCTGGGGAGATTGCATGTCTTCATCACTGCATGGCAAACACAGCAATGACAGTTCTGAACCTGCCAATGTTTGCATCATTCCACTGCTTAACCTGCTGTGTTCAAGCTTGTTTTGTGCCTGAAAATTATATATATCTATTTATAAATAGGCAGGGGCATGAAAGAATTGCAGCAAGAGCACAAAGGAGCTGCCCTGCATTAACAGGAGACTGATGTTGCCATGCAAGCCTTAAATAAAACTCCAAACTCTATGAGAAACTAGTGCAGGATAAAAATAAAAATAAAAATATCAGGGGGAGGGGACAACAATATGAAGAAATAATCAAGTTTTTTCAGCAGATTGTTGTTCTAACAACCTAAACAGATTAATATGAAGTTTTTCATTTTCAAATATTCTACTATGGCAGCATTAGCAAACAGATGAATGAAAGCTACAAGCAGGAGTTTTTATTTAAATGTCACAGGGTTTAATAGTCTATATCCTAGTATATATGGAAGAAGATCAGGCAGTGCTGAAACATGAAACTAATATACTTAAAGCTGGAAATTTTTTACCAGTGTGTAACTGCAACTGATTATTTCATCTCCTGCAACCTACAACATATACCTACAAGATTTTTATAGATCACTAAATATGTTAAATTCACTAGTGCTGCACAACTGTTTTGTTATCATGGTATTTTCTTTAAGACAACACCTGCTTTCAAATGCAACCCACTGAGCTACATCCATATTTAAAATAAAAAAATAATAATAAATAAATAAAAATATCCCCTTCAAACCCTACCTAAAGCCAGTGTGAATGTTATACAAGGCATACACTGACAAACATAAGATAGACCTGGCAGTTTGCAATGCTCTGGTGGAGAATGTCAAAATTTACTCACGGCAGAGCAGTGACAGTGAAGTGTCCAGTTTATGACAACAAACAATAAGGAATAAATTTGTATTACCCAGGCAGTAGCCAGTGCATACCCAAGTATGGAGCATCAAAAGAAATAAAACCTCTTTCATTCCATCAATATTAATGACACCAGTAACAAATGCATTCATCTTATTCCCAACTTGCAAATTTTCAAGTATCTAAACTATTAAACCATTAAATTTTTCTATTGATCTAATGCAGAACAACTCACTCATTTTAAGACAGTTTCTCACCTTTTAAAAGTGTGTAACTTCATATTCAAGGCCAGCAAGTGTACAATAGGCTTAGAGTTGACTGTGAAAGTCCAACCTTCCTAGTTAAAAGGGTAGAGTTTGAGATCTCTCTTTTTGCAGGAAACCAACTCCATCTCTAAGTCTACAGCCAGAATTTCATTAAACACAAAATACTCGACTAAACAAGGTTTCTCATCACATCCGTACACAATTGACACCCCAAATCAGAGCCCCAGCTTTAAACCATCCAGGAGAAAAGCACCTGCCTTGCACAGAACAGAACACAGCTCACACAGGGGACAGGTGAGCCCCATCCCTGCCAAACTACACTGGAGAGTCACCTGGAGATGGTTTCTCCTCAGCAGAGCTGGAACCTGGAGCAGTTTCTCTGGGAAAGGGAGGAGCTGGCTGCAGCAAAGTGCCACAGGTGCTGTATGAGCTCAGCTCCAGCAGGGCAGGGGGTGGTGGACACCCAGCTGCTCTGTGTTAGCATGGTCTGATCCGTGTAAGGATGGCAGGTAAAGCTCCTCTCTTTCCTGGGTGCTCTTTAAAACACCTTGGAAAAGGGGGGAAAGCTCCTCGTGTTCTTGTCGTGTAGCAGCAGTGTATCAGGAGCAGAGTTACCTTGCAGCTCTGCCTGGAACCCACAGGCTGGTGGGGATGTGTGGCATTTCAGCTCCTCGTCCTGGGACCCCCTGTCCAGGCTCCAGGTGAGGCAGTGCTGTTGGCATGGGCTGTGGTGGCAGAGGGATGGCCCAGCTTAGGATGGGCTCAGTTTGGGAAGCTGCAATCGAAGGGGAAATGTGCTGTGCTTAGCCCGTTCGTTACAAGTGGCCCAGTGACACGGGCTGGGCTCCCTGGCTGGGGTTCTGGGGCAGGGCTGTTGATTGTGGTGATTTCCATGGGACATTCCCTGCCCTGTCCCTGGTAACACCGTGTTCCCATCCTTGGGAGAAGCTCTGCTGTGGTGCTCCAAGGGCTGAGCTTGAGCTGGAGAGGTCTCAGTGTTGGAAAGGCTGTGCACTTCCAATTGATGTAAGGACACACTCACTTTTCAGAGTTCTCACTGAGTTTCTTAGCTGACTGCACGTTTTAAGGCTGAGCTGTGTGCTTTTGGTGTGGAAGTGCTGGAGCTGGCATTTGTTGCAGACAAAGCTACTGGTCCATTCCTGTCAGGGATCTTTTTCCTTCGTTGCTTACTAAAGTCATGTTGGTTTCTGTCAAGGCTGGGGACTGTTAAAGTTAAGTATGTGTTAGAAACCTTCACTGAACCCACAGGCTTGCTAATGGCTTTGCTGAATTGCTGAGGAGTTTTTCAGCAGCTCGATACTCTGCACATCAGTGTAAACACTTGGTTCCTTTCTTTCATTAGTAATAGAAAGAAAATGTTTCTCACAGCTACTGAAACATACAGAATTCTGCAATTTTTTGGGTTCCTGCCTATAAATGTGCCTTAAGGATATGTTGAACTGGCCAGCTGCAATCCTTCTTTTCCTCCTTCTACTCCAAAGATTTTGGGAAATGTTTCCTCATGTTGATTTTTTTTCCTTCTACCTGTTTAAAAACTTTAAAATTCTCTTTCATTTTTACGTATCATGATATTTCCTCAATACGTGGATTCCTGTACCCAGTGAGTTTCAGGGCAGTACAGATGCTTAGTATCTCAAGCAGTCCCTGTTTCCACAAACTGCAAATTGATTTTCCTTCTCTCAAGTTTTTTTTTTTCCTGAGTTGTCTTGACCCCACCTGTCCCACAAGTGGAGCTTCTTGATAAGAGCAAGGACTTGATGGGCTTCTAATCTAATCTTTGCTGATAATTCCTTTATACTAGTGGAGGTGTTGGTTGGTTTGGTGTTTTGTTGGTTTGGGTTTGTTTATATATTTTTTTTTGTTCTTCTTTGCTTTCTTAAGTTTCTGCTGTAGGGAAAAGTCTGTCTTGATGGATTTATTTCTTGTGGTAAAGCTGGTTTCTAAGTATGGCATCATACCTATCTATATATGTGCTATAACCTTCCTGTTGCTTTTGTAATAATTAGTTGCAGTTTCCCCCCCCCCCCGCCCCCCCGACCTTTCCTGGTGGATTTCTTGGTTATAGAACATGGGCCCTCAACACTGGGTCTGTGATCCTGGTGACTGTGTACAAAACACAAAAGCAGTCCTTGGAAAATCTATTCAAGGGGACATTTTCGATAGAAGAATTGAACCCATGAAGTGGTTGTAAAGTGTTGTTTTTAAAAAATGCTACACACAAAAAGCCCCTTGTTCATGATTTATAATAGTATTAGAATTCTAAGTTGTTGTCAGTTATATGTAACGGGGGAAAGCTAATTGGATTTGTTACTTTAGTTCAACAAATCACACATGGATTGATAATTAGTTTGTGACCTTAGATAATAAATTCAATATGTTAGCAGTTCTCTCATGAGCATTATTTTCTGAAGGTTAGGACTGCAGAATGCACATTTTTGAACAATTGTTTGCCAAGCAGCTCAAGTAAATAATGAAATACTGCAGACTGAATATCGCTTATTTTGACTCCTAACTATTCGTTCATTTTCTTGAGAGGTTATGAAGCATTAATTAACATTTTTATTGCTACAGAAGTACTGCAAAGGCAAAGTTTATTATAAGTACAATTCATAAATGGCCCATTTTTGTTATAGTTTCAGGATGGGGAGCAGTTTTAGGCACTTCTTTCATCTGTGCCTGCTGATGCCTCATCTGTGAGGGGGTGGATGTGTTTGTTGGGTTTTTGGCAGCATTTATATGTATGAATATGTTTCAGTGAAGCTGAAACAAACACACAGGTCTCCTGAAAATTTGTTTTCCTTGAGCTTTTGGATTTTTTAGTTAATATTTTTTTTTATTGCTATATTCCTGGGGTTTTACTTCTGATAGTGGTGTAAATGCTTTTGTAAGATCAATGGAAGGGTTTCATATTTCTAGTGACACAGTAACAGCCCCAGAGGAGTCATTACCCTCACACTGCAGGCACTGGAGCTGTTTTGGTGTCAATGAAGTGTCTCTCAGACTTCTATCCGTGTGCTAAGAGCCCCAGAGGAGTCATTACGTGTCACTTGCAGAGCCTGAGCACTTATGATGTCAATGGAAGTGTGATTTTAATGCCTGGCTACGTGCTCGTGGGAAAATTCCATAGCTGGGATGAACTATGGGCTTTACCTTTAATGTGTTATTGTGGCTGTTCTGTGTAAGGTTTGAGCATGAGCCTTAAAAGAAGAGGAATCTGCAGCCTCTGAGGCTTGTGTTTTGGCAGCTGGAAAGCTGGAATTATTCAGGAATTTTCACCTTTTCCTGCACACTGTAAAGCTGTACCGTGGTGGTGGATGCAATGGAGCAGTAACCACTGTTCTTGCACTGCACAAATGGGGAAAGCTGCAGCCCTGGCACAAAGGAAACCAGAAAGATATTGTTACAGTAAAATGTTTGTAGGCTTGTTTTGTGCAATGAAAGACAGGTGGATAATTCAAGATTTTGGGGTTTTAACAAGGAAAATATAATAACCTTTTATGGGATCTTTAAATACTATTATTTTTATTTAAATGCACTTTTAATTCTCTGCACTAATCTACATGGAAACTTAGAAGCTATTATGTTGACTACATAATTTTTCTTTTTATTTCATCTTTTGAAAATGTTGCTATCTTAATCAATGGTTATAATGAGCCTTACAGGTACTACTGAAAAACATATCCCAGCATCACAGGCTGAAAACATTTCTTTTTCAATGTTTCAAATCCAATATTTGTTAATGCACTTCAAGGTTAATTGCTTTTTATGCCCTATTAAAGGAAGTGAGATGTCTTTTATATAGAGAGCAATAAAAATTTTTCATTTTGATGTTTTTGCATTAATGTGGTAATGGAGTAAGGTATCAATGATTTTAGGAATATAGATTGGCTACTTGTACAACCCCACAGTTCCTTCAGTGCACGGAAGTAACCTACTTCAGGTACCTTTAGGTGGTAGCAATTAATTAAAAGTACACTTCATTTTGGCTTTTTTTAGCCCTAATTCCTTAATTTGCAAGTAAACCCAACCCAGGGATTGTGTTTTTCACTGAACCAGTAATTCTGGATTGTAGAAGAAGACAAGCTGTGTGTTTCCATGTGTGCTCTCACAGAGTGATGCACAACTAGGTGTGTCATTAAAAAATACATGTAATGACATATATTCTAAAATAATGGTATGTCCTTTAGTGGTGGAGTTCTGTTTGCATTCAATAGATCATCACATTTCTTTTCTGGCAAACAAACTTTGTATACAATGCAGACACAGCTTCAGAAGGAAGAGTATTTTATATTTTGATTACTAAGAATTGTGGCATTTGCTGGTAAATACTTGAAAAATTCACAGCATTTCTTTACCTTAATTAGTTTTCCTTTTAAAATTCATTTTTTGTATGAATGCCTACATTAAAATGGCATTTTTTCCTCAGTGTTGGAAGGAGTGATGGTGCTGTTTAATTTCTTCGTGTTGTCCCTCATCATTATTCCTCTGTACCTGCACTAATTGATCAGGTATATTAGGCTTTCCAAATTATTAGTCTAACACCAGGTGGATTTACACATCCTCTCTGTCTCTTTGCACATCAGACTTCAGTTCTTTTCCAGGACAAATAGGCAAAACACTGCTCTTTCCTCCTGCTCTCAGAAATCCTGAGGTGGGAATATCCAAATTGACCAACATTGTTCTGACACTGTGCTCTCCCCTAGATCCTGTTCATAGTTTGTACAAAGTCTTGCTTCATAAGACTTTTGTTTTTACTTCTACAAATTTGTGTATTTTTTCTGGAGTATTTGTGATACAAGAAGTAAAGTTTGACAGCGCACAAAGCACAGTGATGTTGCAGCCTAGAGATGGAGATAGAGGTCTCTATTAAAAAAAAAAAGGTATTATAAAGGAATGAAACAAATTCTTGTGTAGGTAGAGACTGAATTACTGTATTTCCTCACACTTGAACACAAGTTCATTTTACAAACTGTGAGAAGCTCTGGTGGAGATGGCCCTGCAGTAGCTCAAGGCAAGACCTGCTTCTGGTGAACATGACCTTACATACACTGACAATAGGATGCTGTGATTTGGTATGTCTATATATAAATATACCACATTTTGTATGTACTAAGGCTTCAAATAATTTACTATCTAAAGAAGTATCTCTTAATGTCTTTACTCATGCTCAACTTTATTTCAGGGGCTGTGGCTTATAGATCACAGGTGGTCAGAGGTGATTTTTAGGGGAATTAATTCTACTTCTAGAATTTTAATTTTATTAAGTACTACAGAGTTGTTTGGTTTTAACTTGGATTAATTTTGAATAACCAAAGAATCTTTTGACTGGGTAACAATATTATATCTAAATAGTAAACACTAATGCAACACAACACATGATTTTGATAACACTTGGCTGTTTGATTCCTTCTGATGTTCTCATCTTGGTGGAGGGACTCAGCTCAGTGTTTTTTTTCATGTAGTACTTTAGTGCCATTTACTTTACCATAAGAGTTCTACCTTAATTTTTGGAGCTTCCTTTTCATAGGAAGAAGCAGAGGTATAAACAAAGCTTTCCTTTCTTTCAGTCACTTTGTCATTTGTTTCTGTTATTGCTGCAGAGACTCTCACAGTTGAAAATATGCAAAGTAAAAGTTAAAATAATTGTTTGTACACATAAAGGATGTTGTTTTCTTTACACCTTGTGCAATTCCCTTAAGTGTTTTCTAGATTTTGATGTAACCTTTGGATACTTAAGCTGTGAACTCCCATATTTTCACCATATTACCCTCACATGCTCTTTCTATTGTGTTGTACTTATAGCAGACTCAACTGTGCAGTTTTCTCGAATTTGGGAGCATGTTATATGAAATATGATATGTGAGACTTAAATGGAGTGAGTTTAACCCCCTAAGAGGAGCAGGAGTCATATAAGGAAAGGAAAAAAAGGTTAAGTTCTTCTCACCTTCTTCTAAATCAAGTGTTTAGAAACCTTTTGGTTATACTTTGCTGAGGATTAAATCCCTTGTCATAGCAAATCTGAACCCTCACACTGTTGGTCCCTGGACTCTGGTACTTAATCAGGCATGGCAGCAAATTGCTGGCTGCCACCACCCTCAAAAGGGAAAAAGCCACTCTTCTCTAAAGTGTCATAAGGGAAGAAAGAGATTGGAAGTGAGTTTAATCTGGTACTACAAGTGCCTGAAAACTAACAGAATACTTTTTCAAAGGGATAGAACTGGGGAAAACAGTGTCCAAGTAAGTAATAGCAAGATAAAGGCTTTGATATTGCTTTTTATAATGACCTCGCTGTGCTACCAGCGAGAGACCAAACATAACCTCTGACCTGGCTGTTTTGTAGTTTCATTAGATGGTAGCACTGTCTGGCAGTTTGTCTCAAATGTGCACAGGGCCATCACAACTGCAAACTTCCTCATCCTTTCACTGAGCATAGGAATATGTGTGGAAGTTGAAGCAGTGGTTCTGTGCTGTTCCTTTTCTGTGCTGTTTTGACACTTGTAAATCAATTAGTGAGATTCTGCAGCCACAGTTTTACAGGCTTCTTTCTTCATCTTGAGGGCTTCTCTCTTCATCTTGAGGGCTTCTGTAGCTTGAACAAAATAGCTTCAAGCTCTTTGAGGACTTCTATCTATGTTTTACTTTTTCTTCTGAGATGTATTTTGAAATCTCTTCTGGCTTAGTTGTGACATATTTCACTGGTGCTATTTACTGATAGCCCTAGGGGCAGCAAGTACAGGTGTTAAAAATCGGTTTAGTGCTGATTACAATCCAAGCAACTGGCTTCTGTGGCTCTTGTTTGGGCTGTGTTTTGCTTTGGGAACCCTTTGATATAAAAATAAAAATGTGCCGCAGTTCCTTCAAAAAGAAATAGACTGTTTGTGTAGTTTTGAATTTTATGAGGGCCTTTAGACCACTCTTATTAGATGGCCAGCATAAATCTTTGAGAGAATAGGGCCTGCTAGATAGACAAGTGACCACTGGGGATGCTATTCACCAAAAGCTTTGAACATGTTAAATGAAAGTGTTATAGGAATGCGATCCAAGTAACAATAAAACAAACGAGAGCTGTTCATTTCAGTTCTCTTCTTCCATACACCCACTTCAGCAGTTTGCATCTGCTTCTAAGGACTGCTATGTAGGACTTTGCCCTGTAGAATATCAGTTCTTTCCTTGAATACTTGGGGTGGAAAACTCTGCATTGTCTCTGAACCAGACATGAAACAGTTGTCCAATGTGCTGTCCTGTTAAGGTCCCACTGCTCATTCCTCACTGCAGCTCTTTCAGTACTTTCTCTGTCCTAATTTTCTGCTCACTGTGGCTACTTCAATCTTTCTCCTCCCTTTTCAAAACTAACTTGTTGCTATGGGTATTCTTTTATGTATGTCAGCCTTAGATCACTGATGGACCTGAAGTCACCCAGTGTCTCATTTCTGTGTCTCTGGGGCAGGGACAGGGGGAATGGGGACTACGGTCAGTTCATCACATCTCTGCTGCTCCTTCTTCATGGAGAGGAGATTGTTCCCTGCCCCAGCAGCACCTAGTGCTCCATGAACTTCTCCAGAGTAAGTCCCCCTTCCTGAGGGCTGCAGGACCCTTCTCCATGGAGTGTGGTCCTTCAGGAACAGGCTGCTCCAGCATGGGTCACAGGTCCTGCCAGCAAACCTGCTCAAAGCCTGTGTGGGCTCCTCTTTCCTTAGTCTGCAGGTCCTGCCAGGAGTGTGGACTTCCCCTGTGGGGTCACAGCCTCCTTCAGGCACCCCCTGCTCCCGTGTGGGGCCCTCCAGGGGCTGCAGGGGGATCTCTGCTCCATGCTGGAGCCCGTGGGCTGCAGGGGCACAGCTGCCTCTCCCTGGGCTGCACCCTGGGCTCGGGGGAACCTCAGCTCCAGCCCCTGGAGCAGCTCCTGCCCTGCCCTGGGGTTTGCAGAGCTGCTCCTCTCACTTGTTCTCACTTCTCTCTCCTGGCTGCAGTTCTGCAGGGCTTTTTCCCCCTTTTCCAAAGTCACCCAGAGATGCTGTTGCTGATGGGCCCAGCCTTGTGTGTTCTGGAGCCACCTGGGACTGGCTCTGCCAGACCAGGGGGAAGCTTCCAGCAGCTTCTCACAGAAGGAGCCCCCCAGCTACCAGAACCTGCCCACACCAACCCAGTATAATGCTGTCAGACCGTCCACGTGCAGACACTTTTGCTCAGGGTTAGGGATTGCTCATTTCAGGGAGGTGCAATTTTGAGTGATCTTTGCCTCAAGTATTTATTCCTTGCTTTTACAGTAATGCTAAAAGAGGTATTTTAATTTGTAGAGAGCAGCACGGACATGCTGTCTGTTTGCAGGTGTAAGGATTGTTGCATTTCGTGATTCCCCATTTAACCCCTTCTATTATGGACTGCAGAAGCCTGGCCACACTGGGCAGTAATTGCATTTGTGCTTAAAGGCAATAATAAAGGCAGATGTGGCAAACAAATTGGTGCAGAGTGACCTTGGAGAGGCTGCCCGAGGGCCCATGCTGTGGCACCAACATCATTAACTGTGATGGCCATGTCTGGGCCCTGAGATAATCAGACTTTAGGGGAGCATGGTGCAGGGGGCACCTCGTGGCTGTCAGTTTTTCACACACTCATTACCATGTTCTGTGTGCTGGATTGTGTGAGAACAAGGAAAATCTACCTTGAGGCGTATCAGCCCGTCTGGCTGGAGGCATTAGAGACCTTGACAGACTAAAGCACTGTATTAAGAGCTTTCATTCTGATGATCCTCTTAAAAATGAGACTTCAGAACATCTAGTGCATAGCATGATTCATCTAAGACATCAAATAACATATGTTCTTAGCCTTTGATGGCAGTCCTAATGTTATGCTTCAGCTGAAAAGTAAAATTAATCATGAGTTTTTAAAATGCCAAATTTCTCTGCAATATTTTTGCATGTTCATCTTGTGAAGAGGTTGATTTCTGTAATCAGTCATTGAAGCAGTGAATTGCTGCCTGAGTGAAGTAATTTTTAGGATAAAATATAAAACCCCACCCAAATTATAAGCTTGTTTTTCGTACTGAAAAGTATAATTGAATGAAATAATCCTTTATAATGTTCTTGTGTCAGTGGTCTGTTGTACTGCAGGTCCTGTCCCGTGATAGAGAAACATTTACTTGTCCTTGACACCATCTTGTGAATCCCTGGCAGAGTAAATCCTTCTCAGGACAGCATGTGCTTGGGGATATTTTTATGAGAGGTAAAGTTAACTTCCCAGAATCTCAAACTTCAGTTTTCCTTGTCCTCAAGTACAGAATATCCTGAACTGGAAGAGACTCACCAGGATCATCCAGTCCCACTCCTGGCCCTGCACAGACAGCCCAACAATCCCACCCTGTGCATCCCTGAGAGCATTGTCCAAATTCCCTGCCCAGGAAACCTGTTAGGATACCGTGTTTGTGATTTTAATGCAAAGTTAGCATAAGAATGATGTTGTTCTCAGAAGACACCTAAGTAATTGATCTCCCTCTGTAATGCCATCTTCCCAAATAATCTCACTGCCTGGTAACTGACTGTCTGCATTTGGCAACACAGAGGCAGTGTGTGATTTTTGTCAAGCTTGTGTAACAGAACTCCCTTCAGTCTGATAGTTATGTACTGCTCCTGGCTGCCAGACAAGAGCTTGGATAAATTACCACATGTTTTGTGAAGGTATTTCCTCCTCACTTAAAATGTAAACACACTGAAAATCACTTGATCCAAAGGTGCTCTACCTATTGCACTTGTCCTTCAGCCAATCTGTAAAACACAACTGCAATTCAAGAAATGCACTTGCTCTAAGTAGTGTTGGTCTTGTAATTTCTGATTTTAGGCAGAGTTATATACAATGAAATGCTGAAGACTGTAATTATGTCATAAAGTAACAGTGAGGGAAACACTGGAGGACTTGATCCAAAAAGTAAAAAAGAGAAAACCAATACTTGGGCTGTAACATTTTGCTCAAAACTTTTACTTACAGGTATTCACATTTTATTCATCAATGCACTATTATAGTTCTCTGCTCACAGCAACAAAGATATCAGCCTTTATCCCATGTCTTTTATTAGAAGACCCTAATTCAGTGGTGGTTTGAGAGAGAAATATTTAGATTAAAGGCATTTAGTAGTAGATTTTTAGATTCTAAGGGAAAAAAAGTGGCTGGTATCAGAAATTAATTTAGAGACACTAAAAGCTTGTGAAGGCCACTCATTCTTGAACTTTGTTTTGTATACAATGAGGGTTTAGATCTATTTATGTTTAAATTAGGATTTCATCAGTATAATTTTAATGACCAAATTTCAATGCAGTCCACCATCAGTTACAAATCTGGTCTGTTGTTTGCATTTATTGTCTCAGTGGAGATCTTGTATACCAGATTTTTTTAGTCCTGTGAAATCTAGATCTGACAGATTTGCTCTCAAATTACCTGATGTATTTCATGCATCCTGGAGGAATAGCTTTAAAAAGATACATTGTGCTTTCTGTCCCTGCAGTAATAATGAGATGACTATTTAGCTTTGAAGAGTTCTTTGTTTAATTTTCGCAAGCAATTTTCTCTCTGTGGAAAAACCACAGTTTTAATATTATGCTCTGCAGAAACTCCGGGCTTGAAAGAGGCTGTTGAAGGTTATGTGGTGCTTTATATGTGCATCAAAATACCTGAAGGGGACACACACTCCCTGAATATTGTAAAGAAATGTACTGGGTTTAAAGCATCTGGTTAAGTGCTAAACTATGAGTGCTAAATGAATATTTGTCCTGCCAGTTGTATGGGTTTGGGCCCTGAAAGGCAACTGATGCAAAGATTCTATGATAATGGTTGGCAAATATTTTGCATGTGCATATGGGTGTTCCAAAAAATAACAGCTGCAGCAGATTGGGGTTTGGAAGCATTTAGTAACTTATGATAAAAGAAGCCTATCTAGAAAATAAACCATGGCCTGCAGGTGTCTGTAGCTGTGTTGTCTGGCTTGAGCCAACAATATCCTGTAAACAGGAATTTTGTTGTTTCTGGCTCTCATCCTTAGCTTTGCACCCATAACAGTAGTGGAGGAATGTTTGAGTATAAATATTTGTAAGTTTGGTAATTAATCATGTGATAAGTGAAGACAAGAGAAGCAAAACTGATTCTGTTGGCTTGAATTAATTATGATTTCACCTAAAGCAGAATTTCCACCAGCTGTTTAATGCTATGTAGCTCATGCCTGTGCAATTGGCCAGTTCTTACCTTTAAACATGAGTAGAAAGAATCATAAAACATAGCTGGCAATTAGCATGATTTTCATATTTCAGCATTAATGACATGCCAAGATAGTATGTGCACTGCACTTAGATAAAATTCAGTAAATCATAATAGGTTATGGCAATATTCCTTGTAAAACTTGGCTCTTAATTAGAAATATCTGATTATCATATATTGCTTTTCATGCATTCTTGAGGGTTTTATCTGACAAATCTTATGGGAAAACAAAATTTAGTTCAATGCTCAACTCCTGTGTGTGTAGTTATGACTTGAGGTCACAGTGCTTCAATTCAGGTCACAGTTAAGTCAATTCTGATTCTGTTTCTGACTTGAGTTTGTTTGCTGTGATGGGATATATTAAAGACAGTGGAGCACTAATATGTTTTATCATTTAATAGATGTGCTTTTAGCTGCAGTAAGAAGCAAAAACAAGACACTATTAGTGGTACCCACATGTGTGCAAAAGTTCCCAGGTGCCCATTGGCTTCATTTAGAACCATGAGTTGGTGCCCTTTGAGCAAATCTAGAAATTTATAGCCCAGCCTAGTCCTGTTAGGGTTGAGATATTAACAAAAAAGAGAAGTCAATTGTCCATATTTTTACTAAATATATTTGACCTATAATGCTGGAAATAAAGGTTACATTATTAAATCATTAATTTCTGTGTTCTTATGGTATTTGCTTTGTCTTCCCTTAAAAGGACTAAGTCCAGATTTTTACAACATCTGGTATATTTATAGCAATTAGTTCTGGACAGGTTGCACTGCTGTCATTCTAAATTGCAAAGTCCAAACACACACAAATTGGAACTAGAAATGATTTAGTCAATGAGTATGTAGTTTATCTTGCTCACTTGAATTGGAGAGCTATCAAACCTGATAGGTGTGACTGTTTTGATGCTTTTTAATTAAAATGGAGCTTTTTTTTAAGTGCTGAATCTTTTAAGTATAATGTTAAACAGTTGATGTAAGGATTGTTCAGTAAGATTGCTTTCTTTGAATAGATATATACCAATATATAGGAATTGTTGATAAAAGAATTCAGAATAAAATACACATTTACTTGTAAAATGGGTGTTCTTATGAAATAAGTGGACTAATTATAATATTAAGGCTACTCTTCTGGAAAAGAGGTGATTTATCTTTCAAATTATTTTATAGACATGAAGGTTACTGTCAACATCATTCTGTTGTTAAGTCACTTGAAGTTTTTGCTTTCAACTCTAATAATATTGAAAAGCATTTACAGGGCCTACCTTAGTGGATTTCCAATGTCATAAATAAGAACTATGCATATTAATTGTCTCAAATTGCTTATTATTGGCATAATTTTGACACCAAAGACAATGACCTGTGCCAAACCAACTGTATTATGTCCATACAGTGATCAGTAACTGCTCAAATATGGACTTGGGAAAAAAGTTCAGTAGCAGAGAAATACTTTTCAACTATGGAAATATCAGTGTTTCCAGTGAAGGTGCTGTAATTTTCTAGTGTGGGAGAGCTAATTTGTTGTTTAAGGTGTATTATATATTGATAATGGTAAGACATGTTACACACACAAATTGATAATCACAAATCCCAGGAGGTTTGTCTTGGAGGGGACCTTAAAGCTCATCCAGTGCTGCCCCTGCCATGGGGTGGACACCACTGGACACCTTCCACTGTCCCAGGCTGCTCCAAGCCCCAATGTCCAGCCTGGCTTTGGGCACTGCCAGGGATCCAGGGGCAACCACAGCTGCTCTGGGCACCCTGTGCCAGGGCCTGCCCACCCTCAGTGGGTGTGACAGCCTGAAAACCTCCCAGACACAAGCAACCCTGATCTTAACTTATCAGCCTTTGCCTGTGAGAGAACAGAAGTGACATCTCTAAGGAAGGAGGCACTGAAGGGTGGAGGGATTTGGCTGCAGGGAATGGATGTGGCCAATCTTTGAGCACACATGCACTGGTCAGTGAACTGAGTGGTAACAAGTTAGTGCCCAGTTGGGATGGAGCATGTGATTTTTGAAAGCCATCTAAGTGTGAGCTGTGAAGAGTAAAGTGTTGTTGATTGCTCCTCACACGGGACACTCATTGAACTGATGGTGGACTCTTGACTGACGAGCATCAGTCCCTTATCTAAAAACTTTCATACCTTTCCCTTGATTGACAGTGGGCTCAAAAGGCTGATTCCAAAGATGGTAGCAAGCATCAGCAGTTTATTAAAGCCTTCTGCCTTTTCTGTGTTGCAATCCCACAAGCAGCACAGCACAACACTGACTTCTTCCTGTCACAGCACGACCTGGTAGCTCCAACACCACCACCTCTCTCCTCCTCACTCTTCATACCTTTCCTCTCACATGCATAGCACCTGTGTGCCCTTTTACTCTTTTGTCAACACACATCAGCATTCCATGCTGCTTCTCCTTCAATGTTGTTCACTTTTCTTATACAGCTGCACTCCATTAGGGATGCAGCCCCATTCCCAATCTTCCCCAATCTGTTGTCCCACAAGAAAGTTTGCTGTTGCTGTGACACCAGGGAACAATTTCTTCCCAATATCCCTTCTATCCCTGCCCCTTGGCAGTGGGAAGCCATTCCCCCTTGTCCTGACACTCCATCCTTTGCAAATAGCCTCCATCAATCTTTTCCATAGCTCGCTTCAGGGACTGGCAGGTCACAATGAAGTCACTCCAAAGCTTCTCCTCTGCAGACGGAACAATCCCACTTCTCCCAGCCTTTTCTAGCAGCAGAGCTGCTCCATCTCTCTCATCAACCTCATGTGTGGTGTAGCAATTACTTTTTGTAGTAATAGCAGTTACTATTACTTGACTTTCTGGTGACAGCATCACTCAAGAAAGGAATTCTAAGCAACACCTGCCTCGTGCCCCTGTCCATGTAGGTGCACAAACGTGTGCATGTCTTCAGCAGCAAAAGCCTTGAAATCCATTTGAATCTTTGGAGTTGCCCTTTTCCTCTAGCTGATCAAGAAAGTTTGCTTGCTCAAGTACAGAATAAAGGACAAGGGAAGTGTGCAATGGAAAAGTACTTTAGCTAGTTTATTAGAAGGAAAAAGATGTCTTTGTGAAATTCACCTCAATTTTTCAGCAATTACTTACTGTATCTTTTGTCAGTGTAATGTATATTTTAAATTTAAAAAACAAATTTAGATGTTCAAAAATTTAGTTGTCCAATAAGGTATTTAATTGGCTGTCTCCGTTAATCTGGGGTTTGCTTTTGGCTAGGAAAGAATTCATGTGCTCAGATAATGTTCTTTATTATCTTGGACAGTCTGATTTTATTGTTTTATGTCACTGCATGCAGTAAACCTGAGACTGCCTGCTGAGCTGTGGAAATGAGGGTGACAGAGCACTTGTCTTTAAATCAGAAATGCAGAAAAAAACAGCAGTACAAACTAGTCCAGAGTGTGTCAGCAAGTTAACAGCTTTTGTGTAAACAGGTTTGCAGCTGGTCAGGAATTGAGATAAATGGTAAAGCCAAGTGTGCTTGAAAGCTTTCCTCTGACAATCCCTAGACAGAGGCAGTCTTTGACCTCTTCATGTCTTGTTTTCAGAGCAAACCCATGGAGACACAGAAATGGGGTTGTAGTGCAGGGCTGGAATGCCTGGGAGTGTTTCCCTCTGAATGGTGCTGTTTGAGCCATTTATTGTTTGAAATGTCTCTCTGCACATGGGACCAAGGCAGACTCAGCAGAAAAGGAATCACTTATGATGTGTGATAACATATCAACACTTGTGTTCTCATTACTTTCCTGCTCTTTTTAAACAGGACAATTTAGGAACTGTGCAGTTCTTCTCTGATTCAAAGCAGATTAGCAGAACTGGAGTCAGTGGAACTGTTTTCAGCTCCCATGTGTCTGTCCCAGAGTTAGAAATGGGACATTTTTAGGTAGAACTTGAGTATAAAATATTAATTCACAGTCCTGAGTACAAAGATGTTCAAGGAAAGTCTGTCTGTTGTTGATACCATAACTCTGGATATGTAATAGCAGTTTAGAAGCAGAAGATATGGGTAAAGATACAGCCCCTGAGGATCTCTGATGTTATTCCATGCTAGTTTGCTAGTTTTCCATTACTTGAGGTAATTGGAGTAAGTCTCTTTGCTAGTATGGTTCTATACCAAAGTAATTTCTTGGCCTACAGCCTGAAAGATGGAACTGTTTGCATTTTGCAGTGTTAAAATTATGACATTTTAAAAGAAAAAGTTTTATCCATTACTGTGAAGAGTTCAGTTTGAGAGATTCAGCTTTCAAGCTTTCTTTCTTGGGTTGCTTTTTGCATTCAAGTTCCAATGGTAATCTATGCAATTATTTGAGTTGTGACTTTTTCAGTTGAATGATATTTACAGCCAGTAGAAATCTGCTTTGTTTTGTACAAGTCAGAGTTGCTCCAAGTTAGCTGAGAATGTTGGCCTGCAAAACTTTTAGCTCCTGTCTTGAAGCCTTGAGAATTTGTCCTCCTCCTAGAGGAGATAAGCTTCTGCAGGAAGTCACCTAAGAGATGCCAGAGCTTTAAAATAGTGGTTTACAAAAGACATTAAATTAATGTATACTTTTGGATTTAATTTTTCTGATTAATGTACTGGTTTTTAAATCACCACGACTTTTTATATAGATGCTTTCATATGCAAATTAGCATAAGCAAGTGGGAGAATATGTACAGAGATCACTGAAAAAAGGCCCTGAAATGCACTGTGTAGGATCTCCTGTGAGAAAGAGCTGCTGGGAGGATAATGCTTCCAAGGAAATCCCTAATGAGCCATGTTTTGTCCGGCTAGATGTTACCTCTCTCTGTGGATGTACATATACGAAATGATTTTCACTACTGCTCCTAGGATGTATAATGCAAGAACCTGATGTCTGTAAAATCTTTCTTTAATGCTCTGAGGAGGTAATTTATAGTTCTATTTGATGTTTAGGTAAGATGCTTGCTCTATCAAATATGGTGATTAGTCCCTCTTGAATATAAGAGAGGGATTTCTGGCAGCAGAATTCTGTTTGACTGTAAAGCCTTGGAGGCTGGAAAGAAATCCGTCACACAAAAAATGTCTCTATATAGTTGCTCATCCACCAGATTCTGAAAAGAACCTCTAAGCTGTCAAGAAGTACAATATGATAAAAGCAGGAATGATGAAAAGGAAATGGCACCTTGCAGCTGACCGTATAAAAGCACAAATTCCTCCTGGGACTTCTGCATATAAAAGATAGGTTTCACTACTTTTCTAAGAACACTGGATCACATTAACTTATTCAAATAGGAGGTCAGATCACAGTGTTTAGGTTTAAAGCTGTCCCACACATCCCTTGATAAGAAAAAATTGACAAATCACACTTTTGAATAAACTCATTTTAATCCTTTTCTTCCTTTTGAAGTAATAAAAAATATCCCTGTCATGCAGTTGCCATTGCATTTAATAGCTGTCATTTAGTGAAATGGAAAAATGATATCAGAACATAATGCCTTCAAATATGGCTAATAGCATTTTACATGAGGAAAAATACTTTTATTTTACATGAATATGGCTGTTAGTCTATGATTATTATTGAGAATTTTACTGCTTTGCCTATTGCAGCAGAGTGAAGAGAACAGATATGACTCCTGTCATCCGTGTATAAAGACAGAGATTACTGTTCCTTAAGTTTTATACCATTTTAAGAGCTTGACAAATTCTTGGCCAATTACCGCTTTACATAATTTTTATTTAGTACAGTAAGCAAAATATCCCAAATTTTGTTTTAAAACAATATAGTGATTTTTGTGTTTGGATCTGCTGTGTTAAATGTGCTTTTCTCTCAGAGCATATCACTTTTGTTGAGATGAATGGCAGTGCCGTTGTGTAAATGGGTATTAATTAATTCTAAATTACAATGGGTTACATATGAAATTACAGATGACAACCAAATGAGTTCTTGGTGATTAAAGTTACTGATCCTTCTAATTAACCTGGGTGCACTGGACATAACCTGCACAGATCCTCTGAGCTGCAAACCAGTGCTGGTCCAGAGATGGTCACACAAAGTGAATAAAGGTCCACCTTTATTCACCTGTAGCCTGAGCTGACATTTGAAGCAACCCCAGACAGACCTAACTGGGATCCACTCACAAGGAAAATCAAACAAATCGCAGAGCCATGCAAAAGGCATCTTTGGAAGGCTAAGCATGCTCAGCTCTCAACTCTGGTGCTTACTCCAGGCACTACTTTCCCTGGAGTTTTCATGGATATTTCACTAATGCAGTAACTTAGAGTTTACCTTCCTTGTGCCAGACATGACTGTATTCCAAAGTGGGGAATTAGACTCTGATTTGTAGTTAAGATGCAGCAGATCAAGTCTTAATTATTGGAGGATTCTCCCTCCTCCAAAATAATATGAAGCACAGTTTCTGGGAGTGGTTTCAGGAGCACATGGAATGCTAAGTCATGGCAGGGTCTAGCTGGGAACTGAGCATGGGATTACTCCAGTCCATAGCCGATTCTTCTTGGAGCATTTGCCTGAAAGCTCCAGGTTTTATTTTGTAAGTGGTAGTTAAAAGTAAAAACAGCAGAAAGAAACTAGGAATGTCTTAAAGCATGAAGGAGATACTAATAGTATTTCTAAGCAGTGCTTAAAGATGTTTGCTTAGAATGAGGGATTTTAGTCCCAGGCACTGTTTATTCCATGAGCCTCAGTCAGCTTGTTGTTGCTCTCTGGGTCCACAGTGTTGCTTGTGTGATGCCACAAAATCATTAATATGAATAGTTCCATTCAGGTGAAATTGGTTGTTCTCCTCATGACTCAGTGGAGATGCTGATTTCTAGAGTATTTCTGATGCAGTTTCTGTTGATTACAAAAAGGGGACAACTCCCTCATGTTCTTATAGGTTTGTAAATTCTTGGAGAAAAAGGATGAATGGAATGTCCAATATGGAAGAATGCTAACCAGAGATAATGGACAGTAACTACTGGGGTCTCCAGTTAGGGTGTGCTGTTATTCAATATTTTTCAAAAAATTAATTCAAGTTGTCTTCTGTATTTCTCATTCATCCACTGCCTCCAGCAATATTGTTTTACATTTAGTTGGTAAGATAAGATGCTGAAGGTTTTTAGATAAACAGGTAGCCTTTACTTTAAATAATGCTTTAAATCTGAGCTGATAGCTTGTATGTTAAAATACCAGTGACATCATGTTTAGTTAATAGCCAGGAAAGTTTAAGGATGATTGGAGTGTGCGTAAACTTTCCTATCTATTAATTAATTTTTTTCACGATGTCACAAATGTCAAATATGAAACCTTAAGCTACAGTGCTCCTTTCTAATGCAGTATGTTCCCCTTGTGACTGCAAGTATGGGATAAAAGGATTTGCTTTTCATCATAGGCCAAATTAAATTTTAATTGCCTGTTAAAATACAAATGTCAAAAGCAAATCTTCAACCTGAGATTATGATCCTTTGTCACAGATGTTATGTCCTCACTTAAAAGTAAAATGTTTTCTTCACTTGAAGTATGTTTTCTACAGAACATCCTAAAGTTCTGTTTCTAACACTGGGCTGTGATATGTATGTGATGTGTGTTGTTGATAGTAGACAATAATCTCAATTTGTGTATGATATCAGCAACTGTTAGCCTTAATATGTCAGGTTTTTGATATCCTATCAACATGCCAGGACATCAAATGGAACATAAGGTATAAAGCTGGTTAAATGACACTGTGTGACATGGACAGTATGCATGCAGAGCCCCTGAGCTACAGCAGACAAAGGAGAACTTTCCTAGTGGATACAAATTAATGAAATTTGCAGAGTCCTTACTGCTGAATTAAGGAAAGGAATGGAACCCAAGTTTTTCTGCTTAATTATATTTGTTACTTATTTCCTTTTATTGCAAGCTGTCTTAATCAGAAATGCTGATTCAAAACCACAAGTTGTAACAGGTTGATCTGCTTGAGCTGTCAGTGTGTGCTGGGAGCCCAAACCCCCCTGCCCTGGGCTGAGGCAGCGTGGGCAGCAGGGCAGGGGGGATTCTGCCCCTCTGCCCCCCAGGTGAGACCCTGAGCACCTGCAGAGCTGCCCCAGCCCTGGGCCAGCACAGCAAGGAGCTGGAGCTGCTGGAGAGAGCCCAGAGGAGGCTCCAGGATGAGCAGAGGATGGAGCAGCTCTGCTGGGAGGAAAGGCTGGCACAGCTGCCATTGTTCACCTGCAGAGGAGAAGCTTTGGGGTGAGCTCAGTGTGGCCTTGCAGGGCCTGAAGGAGCTGCAGGAAAGATGGAGAGAGACAATTGGCAAGGGCTGGAGGGACAGCACACAGGGAATGGCTCCCAGTGCCAGAGGGCAGGGCTGGATGGGATCTTGGGAATTAGGAATTGTTCCCTGGCAGGGTGGGCAGGCCCTGGCACAGGGTGCCCAGAGCAGCTGTGGCTGCCCCTGGATCCCTGGCAGTGCCCAAGGCCAGGCTGGACATTGGGACAGAGGGAGGTGTCCCTGCCATGGCTGGGGTGGGGCTGGATGAGCTTCGAGGTCCCTCTCAGCCCAAACCATTCTGTGATTCTCCATAAAATACAACTCAGTAACTCTCTCATTCCAGAAACTGCTGGTTCCTTATGATCCCACCAAGAAAGTCACTGGAATGTCATATTTAAGATGCTGTTTCCTGCAAATAAAGCAGTAAAGAACAAGAGAACAGTAAAGATTAACTTAGACCCTTTCAGGTGCTGGGAATTCGTGATCTAGCACTGAACAAGGCTTTGCTCAGGGCACAGACTTCTGTGCAGGTTCTGGCCATGAAGGGGTCCTGCTTTTTCCCCTCTTCAGAGACTGGATGTGGGTTCTGTTGATAGGAAAGAACTAATTTATAATTTCTTCTTTCACATAGCAATTATGGTCATGTAACTATTTGTTGAAATCTGATAAAGGCAAAAGCTACAAGTTGTGTTATTGCTGAAACAGTGAGAGCAGTGCACAGAAACTCTTGTGTTAAAGCTGACCCTTGCTGTGCACTGCTCTTTGGATTGGGATCCCTCCAGCAGCTATGACTTTTATGAATGGAGAAAAATAAGGAATATTATTTTTAAGTCTTTTGAAAAGCAGACATGAACATAATAATTTCGTTTCATTCAATTATCATTCAAATATGGCATGTAATTGTAAAACTTATGGAACTATGAAAGTGGAAATTTATAATGATGCAGTCTTAATTTTATTAATTTAATCCATAAAGCAGATATTACACTAAGACAGACATCAAATTAAAACTCTCAGACTCTAATTAGCTTTAGAAGTCTCTTATGTCTAATTTATATGGCTGTCATAATTAATTTAAATACTAACTTCAACCTGGTCATGATGCAGAAAACTCCATTCAGTGGCAGCCATTAAAGAAATATTAAGTGGGATCTTATATTTTAACCATGCTTTAATATACTGTACTATGTCTAATTGGTTTACATGAGTTGGACAATATTAAGGTACTTTATAGGAGAAAGATATCTTGAAAAGTGGACCACACCACAGACTATTAGGATTGCTTGACTAGGCATGCTGAAGGAATGTATTGAAGTAGAGAATAAAATTTCCTGAATGTCCTTTGGATGACACCATGAAGTCATCATTTTTGAACTTGTAACGATACATTTGTGCTCTTTTGCTGAAAGGGAATGCAGGAGCAGAATTTCAGTGTCTGTGGACCAGAATCAGTAAAGGATCACAGAAATTTGTGTGGAATTATCAGGATCAGCTGCTGTATAGTTTAAAGCTCTCTTGATGTGCAGAGTTCTCATTCTGTGCATGCCCTAAATGCATCAGGTTTTGAGCAGTTCAGTGCCCATCATGCAAAAATTTAACCCAAATTCTAGAACCCATTAATTATTCCACCTAGCCTCCCAGTACAGCCCAGTTCAATAGGTATTCTCTGGCTAAGTCCTGTTGATTGGGAATAAAAAAAACTATTTATGGGTTCTTTGTATTAATGGCTTGTGGAGGAATAAGTAGCAGCAGCCACCTGATAAATTCTCTACTTAGGTAATTCTATAATTCAACAGGTAGAATAATCACCCAGGCTTTGAAATTTGCACATACAACCTGGTTAATCCAGCCCTTAAAGAGTCCTGTTAGGCTGCTTTAAATTCCACCCTCAACTGATGTAAAGCTGCATCAACTATCTCCAGATATTTCCAAATGGAAAAGTTAGGAAAGAATAATTATTGCTTGGTTGATTTTTAGATACTCCATAAGTAGTTGTGTTGACTTTTTCAGCAGTTTTGGAACATTTTTCCTTAGCTTATATAATGTTTAAAATACTATTAAGGTGAAGTTGAGGAAAGTGTTTGGAAATCTAGGTTTATACTTAGATTAGGATACTTATCTGCATCCTGATTTCTTGTTTCTGGTCCACCAGAAAGCAAGAATTAAATCTGTCTGGTCTGACCTTATTGCATTTTTTCTAAAATGTATGAATCTTTAAAAACTGGAAAAATCCTTTTAATCCTGTGCTTAAATGGAGAAAAAAAACCCCTCTCATTTTGAAAGAGGCTGTATAACAGTGGATTAGGTAATTGTGTGAAAATGAGTTTAGAAAGCCAAGACAACATAAAGACAGCCATATAAGACTAATTATCACTTATTTGGCATATGATAGCTGTCACATTTTTCCACTGAAAATATGGATACTAAGCATCAGAATAAAAGGGAAGGGAAAAACAACTGCAGAAGCATGTAAAAGCTGTATTCTTCCTTGCTAGATGCAATAAAGAGCTGGCACATGAGGAGCCATTCATCATGGAAATGAATGGAGTAATTTGTTAAACTTATTCCACAGATGTGAAAAGAAGTTTAACTGTCTTCATTTAAGTTTATATAGGCTTTTTCAACTTCCCTTGTTTTCACTGAAATTGCTTCCCTTCAGACTGAGGGGGGGGGGCAAAAATCCCCACCACATTTATTTTTATGTCTATTGCAGCTGACTTGGTTTTTGATGGAATAGTTGATTTGGATCAATTTATGGTGACACAGCATCTGGCTTCAGTTGAGAAAGAGAGGTGATTTTGTTGGTGCCTGGCAGTTCATATAACATGACAAAAACATTGTCCCTAACAACTGGTGTGAATAAAAGTTGACTTCTTAAACCTTTCTAGCCAGTTAATAGTCTTGACTGTTACTTATAGTTGACTGTTTTTTTTAAACATTTGCAAATATGGACAAATTTCTTCCCACTATGAAATGTGATTTTTATTTATTTTTTTTCTTACTCACATTACTTTGAATGTGGTAAGAAAATATCTTGAGAGAAGGAATAGTTAAGGGGACTTGCACTTCAAGATTATTTATTTAAGGAAATATCAGTGATCAAGTTCATGCTGTTGTGAGAACCATTTAAAAAATAAGACTTTCTTCTATATGGAGGCTGCCTTTTGGCCAAGCCAGTGTGACATATTTCCCTCTCACCTATAGCTGTCTTTTAGAAAGGGTGAAGAAAAGCTCAAACTATCTTGTCTTTTAGGGAAGAGCCATGCTGCTTTCCTCACCTCTCTGATTTAACATTCATGCTTCTTCATGGCTGTCTTAAAATGCTTTTGAAGTCTGGTTCAAATGAAATTTTTCGTACACCTTTTAATCTATTGTTGCCACTCAGTCAGCTTATCACTCTGCCAAGCTGAGCTTGCTCTCCAAGTCTCATAACTCATTCCAAATGTCAAGAACCTTTCCCTAGAACAAGTCTGTTATGCTTAAAACAAAATAAAAACATTGCCATCCTCTAATTTTTTCGAGAGTTCCACTGAGAAATTCAAAATGTTTACTGGGGCAATGATCGATGACCTATGAGTCTGATATTTCCCCTTTAGTTATCCAGGGGAAGCATGGAAAGTTTGCATCGGGAGGAAAAGCCCAACATTAGGAAAAAATCCTACAGGAATTCAGAATGCTAGGGGCGCAAATTCTAATTTGGGAAATTGATATTTGTCAAATATTGTAGATTCAGGTGAGGAGCCACCCCAGGTGCCATTGGCCTCTGGCACCCCTGGGCTGTGTCCAGCCCTGTCCCCAGCCCCCCCTGGGCCTTTCCCACCTGCAGCTTTCCAGCCCCTCTGCCCCAGCCCAGCTCCATGGGCTTGGGGTGACCCCAGGGCAGGACCTGGCTCTTGTCCCTGCTGTCCCTCAGCCCATGGATCCAGCCTGTCCAGATCCCTCTGCAGAACCTTCCTGCTCTCCAGCAGACCCACACTCCCACCCAACATGATGTTATCTGCAAACTGACTGAGGGTGTCCCCAGTTCCCTCATCCAGATCATCCATAGAGATACTGAACAGGACTGGGTCCAGTAGTAGTCCCTGGAGAACGTCATTAGCTGCCAGCAGGATGTGGAACCACCCCATCATCAGGGATGTAATTATAATGGAACTTCCCCAGAATATGCACTGTAAGGCTCAGGTTCCTAGAGCACAGCAGGCAGTGAGATTCAGGAAGTGCACAGGGAATGCATTTTTTCCACCAGGAGAGCAGAAGTGCATATGTTCCTTTGTAGTTGCTGGAAACATGAGGGATGATCTGAGTAACTTAGCAGTAGGAGTGATAAAGGAAACAAACTATGACTATTGCAGGGGAGTAGAATTTGAAATGCTGATGGTAAATAAATGAATCAATAGGAAGTAATGAGCCTTGTTAATTTATCCCTACAACATGATTTCATAATTTATGTTTTAGTCCTAAAGCACACAAAAACCTGCAGCTCATTATTTTATCACTGACATGACCTCTCAAGACTGAGTATTTCAGAGTTGGGCACCACTTCAATCACACAGTGAAAGGCTGTAGGTAGCACATATAAAATTCCTTTGGTGTGCTCCTGTGCCTCTGGAGTGCAGTGGAACTGGCAGCCTGCATTGTTACACTTGTCATGATGTACGAGAAGTGTTTTGTGCAGGATCATGGGGAGTCATGGCATTTGCAACCAAAAAAAGAAACTGGAAAAAAGAATGAAACCCCACATGTAAAAGCTTTTAGAGGAAAGAAGTTTTCCAAGTCTCCATGAAGCCATTATAACTAAGGTCTAAAATTAGCATTAAAGATAATAATGTAAATGCAAGTCTGTAGTGCTTATTCAGAGAATTAAAAGAAGATATATTCATATCTGTAGCTATAGCCAGCTGCTGCCATGCATAGTCCAGGCACACTTATGAATCTAGTTTTGTTTAAGAATTGTTTGTTAATTTAAAAATATGTAAATACTTAAATGTTTAGCCTGTCTTTTCATAACAGTTATGGATAAGGTAAAATAAGGGCAGAGAAATGCCTTACAGAGAAAACTGGGGGGTAAAAGGATGGACTTCAGTGGCTGGGGCTAAACCTGCCTCACTATGGCAGCTTTTAGATACAGGTCAGATTGAAAAATTGAAAGACTATTCTTTCTGTGTCAGTAGTTTGATAATCTGCCAAAAGGGCAGTGATTTTTAGCACAGAACTTCATATAAGATCATACAGAAACTGTGGTTGCCCCTGGATCCCTGGAAGTGTCCGAGGTCAGGCTGGAGGGTTTGGGTTTGGAGACTGTGGGAAGGTGGAAGGTGTCCCTGCCCATGGCAGGGGTGGCCTTAGATGACCTTTAAGGTCCCTTCCAACCCAAGCTTTTCTGTTATGATAGGAATTTCCCTCACTTCTGTCCAAGGAGATGCTTTAGAACTTCTGTAGAACGCACACATTTTTTTTCAGCCAAATTTGTCTACCTGTAGCACTTCAGAAAAGCACTGCAGTGTTGCAAATCCATTAGAGGAGTGCTAAGGAACAGGAAATAATTTCACATTGCCTCAGGTTGAAACATCTGGTTCAAGTGCAAATTGCATTTGTATTGTCTTACAGCTCCCAGGAGCAGTACACAGAGGAGGGGGAAGTCTGGCACACTTTTCCTAAAATTCATTGTGATTTTGAGTTTTTACAGAGCAGCTCTGAGTTCACAGCTCCTCTCCACAGTCTAATGCACTGCCTGGAAGGTTTTGTTTTGAAAGCTTTGTTTGCAGCTGCCATTTGCAGCTGCCTTTAGCTGTGAGTGTGACCTGCGATGCTGCTCCCCTTGTGTGCCTTGGCAGGATCTGGAGATGTCACGCTGGTGGAGCTGTCTGCTGTCCCTCACTGAGCTCATGCCTCGTCAGCTCACTGACAACACGTAGGTGCTTTGCTAAATTCATCAGAAACATGTATGAATGTTGTAGATTCACAAAGTTCCGTCTTAAAAATCCCCAAAAACTCAACAAAAGCAAATCCAGTATTTTTGAGAATACAATAAATTTGACAGCAATGATTCAAATAGTGGTTTTTTTCTTGTGTCACTGCTTGTCTACCTCCTACATTGCAGTAATAGATAATTTTTGCTCTGCACCCTTTGAAAGAGTTATAGCTCATAAAAAACTCAAAACAATTAAATGTGTTGTTCCTTTTTCTTCATTACTTAAATAGACAATGACTACCTTTAAAAATCCACAAACCTATTTTTAACTGACAACTTTGTTCATTTGGGTTTAGGGCAGTGTTGGGCAGTTCTTTTAAAGAGGGAATTGTCTGGTTAAGGTGTGGGGATTCCAAATTTAATTTTTTTTCACTTTTTATTGTAACTTGTTGTTCCTCAATGGTGTTTTGTTTGTTTTATTAAACAAACAATTTTTTCACTAGGTTGCGATTAAAATATGAAGGCACAGGGAATTGAACACCACTAATAAAGACCTAAATCTATATTTATATAAATAAAACTGCATCGATTTAGGAAAGGAACAACCAGGATCAAAAAGTTTTCTTAGAAAAATTTCAGTTTCTTATGGATACTGTAAAGTATTCCCCAAGCCATGATATATTACTATTAAATATCTTCCACGAGCTTTATTTACCATAGGTGTTAGTTCTATCAAATGCCACTTTTCACCCAATCTATAGCATCTGTATTTGGTTTTTATATATATATATACACATATGATATGTATATATATAATCTTTGTTGTTGCTCTTTTGCTCGGTATGAATACCACGAGGGCTTCTTTTGTCATGGACTGTTCATTAGGGACAATTATAATCTAATTCTTTTCACAAACATAATATTTACACCAAAAAAAAAATCTAGGATAAAGTAATACCACAGATATCCAAAACAGGCTTATTCTCTGTGAGTATCCCATATTTAAAACACCAACAGAACAACATAGGGAGCTCCAGGTGTGCCTCATGTTTTGGCTTGATGCTTTCAGGCCAAAATGAGGCTGTCTTTGAATATTACTGGCAAATTATTATTATTGTGAATTATGTCCTTATGCTTACTAGACTTAGAGAATCAAAAGAGAGATAATATAGAGTTTAAGTATATAGTACTCAATTCCCTTTGGAATGCTTCAGAAATTAAAGAAATTAAGAATGAATGTAAGAATCAAGTAGAGATAGAAAGGAGTGGTTAAGAATGCAAGGGTAGCTAAAAATGATCTTAAATATACTTTGCTCTACCCTGCATGAGGGTTTTTTGGGGTGTGCATTTTCAATTTTTTAAAAATTATTTTTGGGTTTTATTTGTTTTTCTTGTTTTTTAAGTTGTGCATTTTAAAAATCTTGCTGTCTTGCTTTTACACATTGCTGTCTGGACTCTATAAAGTGTTCATGCTGATGCTTCAATAATTGCTGGTTCTCACTGGTTTGAATTCTGTGACCCTCTAGTTTTATTTTAATGAATAGCCCGTGGGTTGTGTGCAGCCATGTACTCCCAAACAAAACCATTCTTTCCATCTGGGGAGGTATTTTTCTCCTATTGTGAAAACAGAATCTCTAGGATTATAAATTTGTTTTCTGCCTGCAGTATTCTTTTTGGCTTCAAATGGGAAAATGGCATTGTCGTTTGAGTAAAAATTAGGAGTTAAATCAGTAGATGGTGCTATAATCTTAGTTTTAGCTTGTTAGTACAACAAGCCCTGAGAGGCTTGCTGCATTTCTTTGCACCTTTGAAAAGGAGACTCATAAATATGTAATCAACATGATGCTATAATTATTTTACATGTTTGACATTTCAAGTACTTTAATATGGTCTTTACTCAGAAGGCAATGCTATATTTAGGTTTAATTCTTGATGAGAATCCACTGGACAAGCAACTGGTGTGATTGTGAAGAAAATGCAGATTCGATTGTGCCCACTGTGGCTTTGGGTTTGCTGTGCTTCCATCCAGCCCATCTCCCAGAGGTTCCCTGGTGTGTGAGAGAAGGAAATCTGCTGTTTCCTGAGACTGCTCATTTCCCTGGAACCCAAGAGATCTCTGCATGCTCAGTTTCTCTCTTTCTCCTCTCCTTTTCTCAGAGGGGGAAGGGAAGAGGGTGTTTTTGGAGGTTTGACTGAGGTATTTGTGCTCCTCACAGAAGAGGAGCAGCAAATGTAGCCTGTGGTTCAGATGACCCCTTGGGAAGGGGAGGGTCTTTGGTTTGTGTGATCTGACTTTAATGGCTAAACCCCACATATTTAAATACATGAGACTGGAAGCAGTGGCAGTGATAAGTCACCAACTGCAAATGGATTGAGAATTTAGGAAAGCCAGTGGCAAGCAGAGGCTGCATTTGGTAGGGAAGTACACTTTGCTAACAGGCTTGTCCTGGATATCTACAGTCTGTGTAGCACGACAGCTGAAAAATTCAGCACAGTCATCAAGGAATGGGGAATGTAAACTGGAAAACAAATATTTCTGGAGTCTTTCTGTTTCTAAAACTGAAAGCATTCCCTCACTCTTTCAGAGACTCTCATGGGAGATCCTGAGCAGGTTCTGTGAGTGTGAATCCTTGTACACAGCTGGAAACCAACAGGACAAACTGGTCACTCTGTGCTGAGGTCAGCAAAATTTCTAGCAAGAGTTTCTGTCAAATTTCAGTGTAACTACTTTGGATAAATATCTCTCCTTACCTTGTAACTTTCCACAAATCCTGCAGTGCTCCAGCCCCTCTGCAGTCACATATCAAGCAGTGAACACAATCAATTCCTGTTCTGCAGGTGGCAGAGCTGTGGGAGTGTATGGATCTTCCACAAGGGTGCAGTTTCATGGACGTTTCATTGATGGCAGGTGGAATTAGAGATGGGAAGAATTGACTCCCACCTTGTTTTGCATTTCTTAGCCTGTTTCTTTGTCTTTACAGACTTGGTCCTTTCAGGGTGGGGTGGCAGTGATAATTTTGTAAGCCTCTTTCAGATAAGACTCAGGGTATTAAAACTTTCATATTAATAGCAAACATGAAGTTAAGCTTCACATGTCCTGATCAATGACACATAAATATGTAACTTATTTATGCTGATATAGTAAGAGTACTTGGAAAGCAATTTTTATGGAAGAATTACTGTGATTTAGTATATAGTGTTCCTGTTCTAGAATGATCCAAAACACTGTTTTTCTCAAAAACAAACAGAACAACAAAAACAAAAAAACCTACCAAAATTTTAAAAAAAGCAAACCAAAAAACCCCAACCAACCAAAAACCAAACCAAAAAAGCGTTAAATGCTGCTAGTTCTGGAATCTCATGTTTCCTAATGTAAGTTTTGGGTAAAAGATCAGATAAACCAATCTTTCCTGGTGTGTCGAGCACAGCTGGAATACTGTGTCCAGCCCTGGGGTCCTAAACACAGGAGGGACATGGAACTGCTTGAGCAAATCCAGAGAGGCACCAGGATGAGCAGAGGATGGAGAAGCTCTCCTGGGAGGAAAAGCTTTTGGAATTGTTCCCTGGCAGGGTGGGCAGGCCCTGGCACAGGGTGCCCAGAGCAGCTGTGGCTGCCCCTGGATCCCTGGCAGTGCCCAAGGCCAAGCTGGACATTGGGACAGTGGGAGGTGTCCCTTGCTCATGAGAACCATTCCAACCCAAACCATGCTGTGATTCTACATCAAAACTGTTTTCAGTTCTCTTTGAAGAATGTGTGGGAATGTTGAACAGTTCAAAGGAGAAGATCAGTCTAGTCCCTTAGCATAGTGCTGTGTGCTGGAACAGGGAATATGGTTTAGGGACCCTCATTTGTGACAGCAGTACCTGTGGCAGTAGCTGCAAGGACACTGAACAAATCCCAGTAAGTTTGATTATTAAAACATTGGCAGTATTTTGCTAAGATGTGAATAGCTGTGAATGCAGAACCATTTGAAGTGTGGGGGAGCCTTAATACGGCTCCTAAATGAGCACTGAAGATCTTTTCAGGTGTATGTGGAGTCTCATCTGTACCACTTAATTGCTGCAAAGACTTGGGAGGGCCCCAAAGCCAGCACACATTATAAAGTACAAGATTTTTTTCCCCTCAAGATCTTCACTTGTGGGAGGATCCTGAAGGGACCATGTGACTTACACTAATTTTTGCTAAGGAAACAGAGGCTATAGATGCAACACAAATAATACAAATGCTAACCTGCAAAGGCTAATAGTATGAAATTTGTATTTTGTTTTATTTTATGTTGCTGATAGTTATTTTTTTTTAATGAGAGTTCCAGACTGCTCCCAAGCAAAGATACATTGCAATAACACACAAGTACATTGTATTGTTAGGAAGTGGCTCATTATAACCTCATCTTATCATATAAACCACCAGCTCAGGGATGCATTAAAGCACTTAAAATGTGCCTTATGGGCCTGCACAAGAAACAGATTAATGCTTGTGAAATCATATTTTAATTTTTAAATATTCTTTCAAGATTAAAGGAATCCTCTTAGTGCCATGGGTAAGCAATATTTTAAATCTGTGTGATTGTAATGTGGTTATTAATTTAATGTATTATTCTCATACAAAAACACATATTACCCTGGGTCTGGTTTAAAGTGACAATATTGCAGGCATTGAGCATTGCTTTTCTGAACAAATACAGCAACACATTCAATCAAAGCCACGCAATTACTTTGGTTTACTTTTATGCAGCAATATGCATCCTGATGCACTGAAAAGCACTTAATTGTTCTTAATATAGTTGTATTTCATATGACATGGCCAAATGTAAAAACTTTATGCGCTGGGGGGAAAAAAGACAGATCGCATGAAACCTTTGAGATCATGGGATGTAACTGTGCAATATGCCTCTCCTCTCTGTGAAAATAAAAGGAGACTCCTGAAATACATCATTCTAGTTAGAAATGGAATTAAAAATTTAAATAAGCAGTAGGTGCTTCTAACAGTCGTCTTTTTATCTCCAGAATTATCACTTTTGAATTTGAATAGAGAGTACCAGGCACTAAAGCCCAAAATTCAGTATTTCTTCTGAGCATTCTAAGCTGCTGCAGATAGACAATTAATTCCTCCATTTATTCCAAGGAATAAAGGACAGGAAAAAAGTCCAAACAACAGCAACAAAAAAAAAAACCCCAAGAAACCCAACCTTGCAGGAATTTGAACTTTTAAATTTGTAAGAGTTGCAGCTGTTGCCAGGTAAGCAGCCTTTTGCAAGTTATCCATGGAAGGATATGGCCTCAGTTGTCTACAGCTGTAGATAAGAATATAATTATAGAGAAGATAATATTAAATCCAGAATTAATCCTGCCAGTTAATGCTAGGAATAAAATAATCTGAGGTCCTTGATTGTATGTTGTTGATCCTGATCAAGATCTTCTTGATCCTGGTTTGTCCTTCTGTTGAACTTCAGGCATTGCAGCTGAAGTGAACAATCAATCTTGTAAAGGTGCTATTGAAATTGAAATAGATGTAAGTGATACTTAAACATAATAAAATTTTTCTGTTCCTTCTTCATATTGTCAGATGGCACTCATGAGGGAAATGTTTACTGTACAAACAGCAACTTGTTTACCAATATTTTATAGTTGAACCGCTTCTGTTAGGAAAGAGCAAAAATAAATACTTCTGGTATTCTGAGGAAGCTATTTAGTCATAAATTTCTGCTGAATAAGAGGGAGATTTTTTTTCCTTCCCTGAAAGTCTAAAATAATCTAATTTTCGACTTAGACTTTATATCTTCATCCTCAAAGAACAATTTAGAATAGTGTTACTATAAGAAAAGATAGTCAGGTGTTTGTGTGTGTCCTCCCACAAACCTCCCCCTCCCTTTCCATTGTCTCTGATGGACAATGGGAATTGTCCAGAGATAAGGGCCCCAGGTGGGAGCTGCAGGAGGAACTCTCTGGGTGCTTGATTGTTTTAGCTCCCTCTAATTCTCTTGCTAACAATTTTATGCAAGGTGACAGATTTCTGTAAGAAGCCAAAGAAGGAAAGGATTGGCATCCCACATCTCAAAAAATTAAGGAAATATTAATGGATCAGTGTAAAGAGTGAGGAATTAAGATCATAGAATAAGCAGAGCCTGAATTCCATGTTTCCTCATTCACATCATTAAAGGACAGCACTTTAACACTCCTGACAAAAATATTTGCTCTGCTTGTCCTTGCATATCTTTTTTAGACTTGGTTTTATTATAGGAGAAGCTTTAGGTATGGAAGTATGGAAACATTATGTGAAAGGAATGAAAGAATGGATTTCCTGTTCCTTTTGTTTTGAAAAACTTTAAGCTTGTTATTTAAATGATCACTGAATTCCTTTAGAAGTATGACAAACTTCAGCAATTTACATCTATTTTCCTAAATTACTGTGTCATTTACAGCTCTTCACATTATTTGTTATACACAGAAAAAAAGACCTCCTCTTATAGATTCAGTCTATCATGGGCTAAAGGCATAACCAGAGTAATTACACATTACAGGATTATAAGAGTATTCACATATAGCACTTCACTTGTTAATTCCTGTGGGTGTTGAGAATTGAATACGGCTTCTGCTCTGAAATAGTTCAGGATTGAGATATTTGATCTACATTTTAGTAGAAAAAAAATTTTCGTTTTCAAGTCATATAAAGGAAACACAAAAGATATGTGGAAAGTTTTTATTAAATTATTTTTTAAAATTTCATTATTATCTTAGCATAGTATATTCTATCTTTATTCAGATCAAAGCATTACAAAAGTAAAATCTCTACCTCAAATCTGGCACTTGTCATTTGAGAAGTATTTTTTTCTTTTGTCTAAACTAAAGGTAAATAAATAATGCCTGGCTATTATATAGCAGATATTTCAGCTGCTCCCAGTGCACATTGAGCAGAAGTTGATTGTCATTACCCCTTTTACAGATGAAAAATCTTAATCCAAGGATCTGTTCAAACATCAGAAGGCACGTTTATCTCCACAGGCTGGTTCTCCAGGAGCTGAGCTTTGTTGCTGATTACTTTGAGCATCGAAGTCATTCAGGGAAGCTCTCAGTACCGTCTTGATTAGGCTTCCCCACTGGTGAAAAACAGAAGGTTTATTGTTAGGAAATCTCAACATCTTTTGTCACAAGCATGAGAATGGAATTCTAAAAAATGTGTGAAACTGTGGAGAAATCCATATAAATTGCTGGTATTATGCAAACGCTTAATCACTTCTTACAGTGTCATGAGACCGTGAGGAAATTGGATGTGAAAGTCGCTGAAGTCTTTTTGGTGGCAGTGTGGCACTGCCCAAATCCTGTTAAGGACTGTTCAGTGCACAGCAGTCTGACACAAACTCCGTGGACTCAGCATTCCTGGCCACAGTTTGCTAGGGAGGGTGAGTCCTGAGGAATAATCTGAAGATGGATTTCCCTAAAACAGCAGCATTTTTGAGAGTCAGAGTCCACATTTCTAGTGCTGGAGTGTCACAGGCAATAAGATTGGGCTGAGGGGAAGAACTGCCTGTGATGCCAATCACAGTTTCCAAAGCCTGAAGCCCTGCCTTCAAACTGGTGTGCAAAGTGAGGGAAGAATTTTGCTTTTACTGCAATTGTAATTTTTCTACATTTCTTTCTTGATTAAAAGCCTTATTCTGCCAGTGCTTAATCAGTCACACCTTTTTAGCATTCTGTGACTATGCTGCTGAGAATTTTTAAATGTTCTAAAAGTCTTAATTTAGGCAGTGGATGTGCTCAGATACATTGATCTGTGCTGAGGATTGAGGGAAATCATTGTAGGAGTACTAGAAAGTGCAGGGGGGTCATCAACAGTGTCCATTCATTTGTGTCACTCATCTAAAGACACTAGAGCGCTGTAGGACTGTGTAGGAATCTCCTCCAGCTCCAGTATCCATCCCTCAGGCGGAGTTTTCAGTAATGCAGCTCCTCAGAAATCATTTCAGGAATTATTTCTACACATTGATTTTAATTTCTCTATCAACACACCATCATTCTTGAAGGAAACCTAACTGGCTTCCATTGCAAAATAGAAGATGAATAGGTAAATGCTTGTCCATTCCATGTGATGTATACTTGTTAAAGTCAGTTTATAGTAGGGCAGAACAGAAATTTCTCTCATCTAGTGTATGGATTACAGTAAATAATTAACTTATTTGCCACTAAGAAGTCCACAGTATAAACAAAATTAGAAGTAGAAAGAAAAAGCTTGGTAGTATGTCAGAGAGCAGCTAAGCAGCCATATTCTTGAATTATTCATACAGCTTATGTAAAGATGGAACCTGGAAAATGGAAAAGAAAAGGCTATTATTTATTTATTCTACTGAAGAGTAGCATATGTAAGTGGAAATACAAGTGGGGTCAGAATTGTAGTTCTATCAATTGTGTTTTAAAATAAATAAAATGAAACTCACAAATCAAATTTATTGAATATACTTAAAATTTGGTAAGAAATATTCTCAGTTAAAAATTCTGATGAAGTTTCTGTAAATATCTCAATTATACTGATGGGGTCTTGAGGCATTGTCTTGCTTTTCTTTGTATGCTGCTGTAAACCCAGGAAATGCAGCTGGCATGCTGTCTGAACATTTTCTAAACATATATATTTTCATATAATGTATTAGTGTATATTGTATTCTTCCGTCTCTCTAAAATAGAGACATTGTTGTGGAGAGTGGCTTTTAGTGGCTAAAAAATCTTGATGTGAATTTCTCCTGTGCTGAGGATGCAGAGCTGGACACAGGGACACAGCCCTGCAGAGGAGCCTCCAGGGCTGGGCACAGGGGCAGCAGCACCCCTGACCTGCTGCCAAGGCTCTTCCCCATGGCCCAGGCACCCTTGGCCTCCTTGGGCCCAGGACACNGGGATCAGCCACTCCTCCCAGATCTGTGTCACCAGTGAATTTGCTGAGGAGGCACCAAGCCCTTTATCCCACCATTGATGAATAAGTTAAACAATGCTGGGACCATTATTGAACCTTGGGGACACCACTGGTGACTGATCTCCAAGCAAACCCTCTGGGATGTGCTGTTCAATATCATTGCTAAGGCTGCAGATGAAGCTTTTTCTCTGTGTTTTTTCTGTATATATATGTATATATTTATATTAACCTTAAGTAATGAAGGTGGGAGAGGAAGAACTTCAGGAGATAGGTTATACTGTAAAGAAAGATTTAAGTTTTCAGTGTGATCATTCTCCTGAATAAACATTCTGTATAATCTGTGGTTCATTCACTTCTAGATGTGACTGGATTGCCTGTGTGTTTCTGAGCCTAATAAGAGATTGATGAAAAGATATTTTCATCAGTTTTCCCTCAGGATGGAGTACTTTATGCCTTTTAGTGCAGAGGTCCTGCATTTGACCCTTATTTCTGCTGACCTACTTGGGTCTCATTATCTTCAGGAGTTTGTAAGGAGAGGTGCTTTGCTCGTTGAGTAGGAAGGAGTCAGGCATACAAATAATCTAAATCAGGAGAGCTGTGCCCAGTGAAAATGAGGATATTTGTTTCAGTATGTCATGGGGTTATACCTGTGTGGTTGAAAGAGAGTGCAGTTATTACCTATATTTTAAGGAGAATTCTCCAGCTGCCATTCTAGGCAATAAAATCAGTAACACAATGGCTGATGACACCAAAAAATACTGTGGTGTCAAGTTGTCTTGGGCATCAGGGTTGGTTGGATTTAAGAATTTTAGTTTCCTTACATATTTTCATTTTTTGCTCCTTTTCAAATTAACAAAGTTAATTTTATCCAAGCGCTTCATTAGAGATTTCCTTGGTATTTTCTTCTCCCTTCAACTTATCCTTCACTTCAGCTTGTCCTGTGCAGAGACTATCAACGATCATGATTTGTTTTCTGTTCCCATTATTTATTTCAAAATCATGCATTAAATGGGCAATTCACATGTGTATATTCTGTATTTTTCCTGTCCCTTTTGTCTTGTTGCTAAAGGGCTCTGTCAGCAGAAATATGACTGATAGAGGAGATAGATCCACGCACTGTTACTAATGGTGAAAATGTTACACTATTTTGTCAACAGAGCTCTATTGTTGAGAGTAATTTCTCTCACTGTGTCAATATAGATGCCATGCTGTGTTGATATTAATGGATCTGCCAGGAAAGGCATTTAATTAATCAGTTCCCAGAATAAACTCTGTCAACTTTAATTTCCTAGCTTACAGTTATACTTGGACCAGGCTGGTGGGTCAGTCAACAAATGTTGTAGTTAGTTAGATTCATGTTGGGAAAGCCTTGGTTCAGGACCTCAGAATGGTGCTGAGGTCAGCAATTTGTTTCTTTCTTTCTGTGACCGTGTTTCAGCAGTCTGACAGCTCTGACATTTGTACAAGGAAAGAAAAGAGTGGTCTGCAGTGTTCCAAAGGCCAGAGCAGCCTTTGCCAGGCTCTCAAGGAAAACTAGGAGTACATTCAGTCACCTGTAGATCAGGAAGTTTTTCTGTTCAGTGTAACAGGACTGTTAATTGCAAATAAACATTGTATGTACCTAATCCAGGGTGTGTGTGTGGTAGCTACATGCCTGTAGAGTATTTAAAATGCTTCTGCTTTCTTCTCACAACTCTGAATTTACTAAATTTTGATCTTATGTATCAGGACAGTCACGTTAGGGGAATGGCACAAAGATGACATTCATGTACACAGTCTTTATAATGCAAAGCATCTTATTTGTATTGTCAAGCGAGTGGAAACTACCTCATTATTCAAGCATGTTTAATTAGGCTGTCAAATCTCCAGAAAATTAATATTTCTTGAGATAAGACCAGTATCTTTAATATTTGTCCTTGACATGTCTTTATCCCAACTCACAATGTTATACCTTTTAGTGTAATTTAAACAAACACGAATTAGTTTTTTAAACCCTTAGAATTTTAACATCCTGTCATTGTCTGTTATATCCAGTTATTTGCTCTTGGATATTGATGCATGGTTTTGCATTTTGTCTTTGTCATGGGTAACAGGACTTTTCTATTTGATTATCAGTATGTTACACGTAGTAACATCTCAGCTCTGAGCAAATTCTTACAGCACTCAAAAGGGGAAAAAGGGGCTGGGAGCCAATGTGTTAATTTTATCATTTAAGATTTTTACTCTTTTTGAAGGCTATTTAATCCTATGGTAAAGTATACATGCTTTAGGCTTGCTTTTGACTTCTTTTAGAAGTAAAACAATCAGAATACCTGTCCTGTTAAAATGTAGTTGAATACCAAACCCAAATTAACAAAAAAATCTTCCCCCCCAAAAAAATCAATTTTTTTTAAAGTCTTATTTAGCTATTTGTAATATCAAAAGCCTTTTCTAGACAGTGCAAGTGGCAAATTCTCTTACAAGTGCAGCAGTGGACATGCTCATGGAACCTGGGGTCATGACTGTTCTACTAAAATTTACTATAAAGTACATTTTGCCCACCAAATGAAGTAATAAGTGAAATTCTCTGTCTCTTGGCTTTTATTCCCTCCAACAAGTACATTATTTATTGACAGGGAAACTGAGCTAAATGCATTTTATCTGCAGAATTACAGATGGGCATTGTTAAATTGCAGTGTTTTTTTTAGCAAATTGAATTAAAGGGCTCACCATCATTTGTATTGATGGAAAGTAATAAGAACTTTAATAAAACTGCATTGTTACCAGAGTAAAGTAAGGTATTTCCTGAAAAATGTGTTTTATTGACAGAAGAGAAATACGATCTTGGAGGAAAGTGCAGGTCAACAGAGTATTGTGCAAACCCTGAAAATTCTTTATGGTGAAAAATTGCACCTCTAATTCTACTTCCACTTGTTAAAGCACTGTGCTGGATGTGATGATTTCACCTAACAAAAGGAGTGCCACAGCCTCAGGTGACACTAATAGGAGCCATTCCCTTGAAGCCAGTGGAGCCAAGCTGGCTTAGAGTGGATAAATATTTGTCAAGTTGAGCTTATGAAGATCTAAAGTTTTGTATTTCTACAATAGCATATTCTTTTCTGGAAGGTGAAGGGCAATTTAGCAGACAAGGATGAAAATACTACACCATGCCTGTGCCTCTATGTGGTGTTAATATTTTGTTGTTTAGTTTAATCCACCTCTAATTCTGAACAAGGATGGTCTAATTATAACAACTTCAAAATCATTACACTAAAAATAGGGCACTAAAAATATATTGGATGACTTTTTCTCATATAATCCATTGTGAAGGTTTAATACTGAATTTATATTTGCCCACTGTGTCTCAGCAAAGAGACCACACTTTAGAATGGAATGAAAATCTCCAGCAGAAGTGCTGTACTACTATTACATTTTTCTTCAAATATGTGTATCTAAGATATACATTCTCAGAACCATAAAAGGTGACTGTCCCAGTGTATTAGATAGTGATTCAACTATGTATTAAAATAACAGCACTATTATAGAGTTGAACTAAGGTGGGTTATTTTGGGTCTCTTAATCTTTTGATTGCAGTTCTTCTCTTGCATCCTTCAAGTCCTTCAGGGACTTCATTGTTCTGCTTTCAGAAACCGGGACAAGCATGTTATAAAAGATCTTCAGCTGGAAATACTGTAATGGAAACCTTGTTAATGTAATATGAAATGGAGATGAAGATAAGGTGATGGAGAGGAGTGTTGACGAATATACTGTTGGGATTGAGTGCTTGTGAACTCATTATTTTTTGCATTTCTGTTTCTAATGAAGTTCAAATTTTCATTTTACAAGCATCCATGGAATGATAGCAGTTAAGCTTGAAGCATTAGAAGAATTGTCGTTCTGGGGAACTGGTGGAAACATGATACATTTTCCAAGGAACTCTGCAATCTAACCTCACCTGGGCAACCAAGTGGCTTGTTGAGTATTGTTTAGAAGCCCCTTCTCCCTCTGCAGAACAGAGGAGACTTTGTGTGCCTTTGTGTAACAGTGTGGACTGAATTAGTGGATGTGAGAATTAAAAACAGAAGTCACTTATGTGTTTAAAGTGTTTAAATTTTACAACTGCCATTGGACAGTCTTCTCAGTTAGAAAGCAAACTTTCCTTTGTTTGTAAGTAGCAAAAACATAACAGGAACAGGGAGTCAAAATGAAAATTCCATCAGACCTTCTGGCTCTGCACAACTCCCTGACAGGAGGGGGCAGCTGGGGGGATCAGACTCTGCTCCCCAGGAACAAGGCACAAGACAGGCCTCAAGCTGTGCCAGGAGAGGTTTAGAACTGGATATTAGGAAACATTTCTCCATGGAAAGGGCGATCAAGTATTGGAACAGGCTGCCCTGGGAGGTGATGGAGTCACCACCCCTGGGGGTGTTCAAAAAACTTGTGGATGTGGGACTTAAGGACTTGATTTAGTGGTGAACATGGTGGCGTTGCTGGTTAACAGTTGGTCTTGGAGATCTTTTCAACCTCAATGATGTTATGAGTCTATGATTCTACTGTGATTTAATTAAATCACTTTCTGCCAAGTTGAGTCTATTTCCCTTGTGACCGTAACTAGGAAGTGATCTCTCTCCATCATTATTTTGACTCATGAGGCTTTAGGTATATTTTCTCTCCCCATCCCACTGAGGAAGGCAGCAACACCTGCCTGGGCACCTGGCATTCAGCCAGAGTCAACCCACCACAAGGAAGTTCCTAGAGAATTAGAATTTTGTTTTTATGTTTTCATGAAGTACCATAATACTACAGAGTGAGCCATATAATTATTGTGTTATACTGGTTTTGTGAAAAGACTTCAGTCTGTAGAAAGAAGTCAGAGTTGTATTTGGGTGTCATATTATGAACCAATTAAATTGGGTGATTAGAAAATGAGAGGAAATGGTTTATTAATGTGTGTCTGTGGAGGGAGGGCTTTACCTGTTGCATATTGCAGTGGACATCCAAACGGCTACCCAAAACCTACAAGTTTTAGTACATAACAGCTTTTCAAACTACTTGATCAGTGCTGTGTTAAGACCAAAGTGGTAATGATGCTTCATGCTGCTACTAAGCAGTGGTTAAAGCCAGTATTTAAATGAACATATTAAGTGCTATCTATTAAGTGCTATTATCACTGAATTTTTCTTCTGCAAGACAGATACAGAACTATGTAAGATGCAAATTAAAAGTGTCATTCTCCTGCTGTTCATGCTGTTTTGCAATTGTGTGAGTGGTGTGTATGAACAATGGGAGCTATAGTAACATGGAAAGCTGTCTCCTGTAACTCTAAAATAATGAGGAACCTGAATTCTGAAATTCATCCTTTGCAGAAGGCTCTTGGACCATGGTCCAGCCAAGGAGTAAAATTATTGGAAGGAAAGATCCTTCTATCACAGAATGAGTTGAGAAATGAGGAGTAGTAAGAAACAGGTTTGCTTTGATAAAAGTGAAGTTGTTGAAGGCTGTATTTATCATGTTGTCATTGTTGTGTTTGTTGATATGATAGTGGTACCTGGAACAGAGACTAGGCAGAGCAAAAGAGATAAAACAGGTATTTATTGAAAGGATTCACCTTGGGCAGTGCAAGAGCCTGGATGGGGCTACACCCAAATCAAATCCAAGATGGATCCTGGTCAGGAGTTTTTACACTTTTATAAGTTTTGGTTCATCTACATATTGGGGTCAATTGTCCAAGCACAGCCCCAGGCCATGAAGTCTCAGCCCCCTGGCTTGCCCCCTTCCCTTAGCCATTGTGTATGATTCTTAGGTACTGATTGTCCTTGATTCTCCAGCTAGAAAGGAGTTTTTTTGTCTAACGATCCTGTGAAGAGAACTTACTAACACCTAACATGAAGTGTCAGAGTTACACACTAAGCAGCAGAGATTCTGGAAAAATATAAAAGCTAAAACCCAAGGCATCAATTAGATAAGGACCTGTCCTTTCATTTGCTATGGAAAATGATCCTGAGTTCATTATTCTGTATCTGCTTCACTCCTAGGACTGACATTTCAAGCAATGCTCTTGAATGTGTATGGTAAAGCCATCTGCCAGGAATTCCTGCCAGTCTTTCCCTTTCTCAAATCTAGGTATTGTTTTGCCATGCTTTTAGATACTGTGCAAGAACAGCTTTCACAACTGTTCTCTGGATCTTGAGATACTGGTAGGACTCCTGGGCTATCACACTGAGTACTTGAATATTCTCATTTCAGAGTTAATAGATATTGCTGCATAAGTCTCTCCTTCATGGTGATAAAATGAATGTATTTTGAAACATATTAAATCTGAAAATTTGAGTGCTTTGCCAGTGTTCTTTTTATTGCAAAGTATCCCATTTTCATCTTCATAAAATTAAATGCTTACATGTACCATATAATTAAATTTAGGTCCAGCAGAGGATTTGATCTGTGAGTTTATTAACTTTTGGCTGCATCGCTATTTAATTGCTTTGGAAGTTTTATCAGACTAAAATGTGTCCAGGATACATTTATCAATGAAAAAAAAAAGTGAAAATGTTGATATAAGGGGAATGGTAAAATTTAAACCCCAGATAATCTCTATGCTTCACAGCAAGTTACAGATGGAAAGGGAACATGAGTCTGCCTCCATTTCTGCTATCAAATCCTAACCACTATATCTAAAATGTCAGAGGTAGAAGAACCATGATTTTATTTTGCTGCCCAAGATTTTACAACTTAATGCTGAGAGAAGTCCTATTCAAGTTTTTTTACATAAAACTAGAAACTTGATGCTTTTGAGAGGAGTAAATTTATAAATATTAAGACAAAAACTCTAAAATTATGCAGTATTATTAAACATATTTTCTAAATTTATGTTCTGTGTATCACGTGGTTCCCTGGAATTCTTTCATCTTTTTACTTTGGTGGTGTTTTCTAAGCTTCTATGAATGAACTTGGTCTCTTTTTTTTAAGTTATTCTTTCACTGATCTATTTTCCTTCCACTAAAATTTGTCGTACTCTGACTAGCATTTTCCTACACAGAGCTGGAATTGCTTTTTAAATGTACAGTCTGGATGACTTTCCCCTTGGCAATAGTGGGGTTCCTGATCAAAATTTTATAAGCCTTACCACAACCTTGCATCATTCAGTCCTATTAATAGTGTCTTCAAGGATGGAAACCTTAGCAAACTTTCTAGGTGTGCAGTAGAGCAAAAAGCAGTCAAAATAATCACATGGAACAAGTTTCCATAGATAAATAAATAGATAACTTGACAATTCTTAAGCACATATCAGAGTGTGTGCACAGTTCTGCATGTGCTCAGGAGACTTCACAAGGGAACTGCTAAAAAGCACTTGAGGCACCCTGCAAATGATACAGTGTAATACAATGATTTCCACATTAAAATATTTAGTTCTCATAAGAACAGTGAAATTAACTTCTTACTGTATTTACATCTTTGTTTCTTGACATTCTCTTTCAATTTGTTTTTTTTTTTTAAGTCTTTCTAATACTGTAAACCTTTTAGCTCTCAACCCATCCTGAGGCTAATACTTGCTAAGTGCTCTGGGATGCCTTAGTAGATGATAAGCCTTTAAAAGAAGTGAAAGTTATTATTATTGTTGTCATGTTTCTGATGTAGTGCTTATTTGCCCCCATGATAAAGCCACATACAGAACTCTGCTGTTAAGATTATGACAGACTTTCTATTGTAAGTTTCATTTTTAGACTGAAAGCGTGACTAAGAATATATTTTTGAGTACTAAAACAAGTCACGTCAAACCGTGAGAAAAAGTATAGAAAACTGGAAAAAAACCCCAAACAAAATCAGTTATTGAGGGATGGAAGTTTAACTGGGAGGAGTGGCTGATCCCCAAGGGCTGTGCAGACCTTTGGAGACCTCGACAGCCTGGGGAGATGGGCAGGGACAAAACATCTGAAGTTCAACCAAGGCAAATGCAGGTCCCTGCTCCTGGGCAGGAACAAGCCCAGCACCAGCACAGGCTGGGGGGACCTG
>VWZS01006473.1:576567-661089 GCA_013397075.1 Rhabdornis inornatus
TGTCCCTGTGTGCAGGGAGGGCAGAGCAGTCCCAGGCTCTGCTCCAGGCCCAGCAATGGCACCAGAGCCACGGGCAGGGGCTGAGCCCAGGAACTGCCCCTGCACAGGAGGCACAACTTCTGCCCTGGGCAGTGCCCAGCCCTGAGCAGAGTGTGCAGAGAGGCTGTGCAGTCTCCTCCCTGGGGATATTCCAGAGCCACATGGACACACTGCTGTGCCCTGTGCTCTGGGATGGCCCTGCTGGAGCAGGGAGGTGGGTTCTGTGGGGAGAACCATCTTTGCAGTGGTACCCAGTGTCCATTGTATGGTACAAACAACACACAACAGAGACATCCCAACATGTGCCAGTTAGACATTTACTGCATTCTTACATTCTGCATGTACTACAAGCAATACAGCAGAAAATAACAACTGTTTGTTTTCAAAGTGGATTTTTTTGTCCTACAGGAAATCCTTATCTATAGGATGTTACAATTCCATAGATGTATTTGCCTAACTCTCAAGTAGTTATCTCTTGGGTTGCTACCAAAAGTTAGGTAGGAAGGGGCTGTATTTCCAGAAACTGTTTGTTGGGGTGTTTTTTAAAATAAAACATGAAAAGAAAATATTAGAATATAATTCATCTCTAACCTAATTCAAAATAGTGACATTTAGGAATATAGTTAGAAGTTTTTTTTGTGGACTGCCTATGCATTTTTTCAGGTGTCACCCCTACTATTTGAAAAGATGTACTTACTGCTTTTTCCACAGAGCTACTGTAGCTAATCTCGATACGGAAAAAAGTCATGTATGGTCCAGAAAAGCTGTCCTAAAAAATATGTATGACTTAATTTCTATGATAATTTTATTTTAATTAGTAACTTAAAGTGATATGGTCGAGTCTGCAAATATTTCAAACCTGCCCTTCAGATTCTTGAATTTGAAATTTAGGCAATGAAAATATTCTAATTTTGAGGTGAATCTGAGCTTGAAATTATTCAACGTATGTAGCATAATTTCTGAGTGACATAATCTTAAAGCAGTGAGGATCAGCTCAGTGAGGAAAAGGTCAGCTTAATCAGTATTTGTAGTTTTAAATCTCCTGAAGCATATTTTTTTTCAAACATAGTCTGTCTTCAAAGTGCCAATCAGCTCATACCTCTTGCCCAGGTGAGCTAAGGTTAGCTCCAAACCCCTTGCACATCACATCTGTTTAGAAGTCTGAAGCTGCAGAGTTTGGAATTAAATGCACTGCCATTGCCTTACATACCATTTCAGATACTTAAAAAAAAAAAGTTAAATTTTAAATGCCTTGCACTGATAAATATTAATCTTTTTATTAAATACATTTTTACTTTATGTTTGACTACAAGCTCTACTTGTAAAAAGACTCTACTTCCAGCACTGTGAGAGAGACACACATTAGGATATTTCATTCCTTGGAGAAATAGATTTATATTCTATTATAAAGTTATCTGATTTTGACTGTATTATAGTTCTGTCTTTATAGCACTGCTTTTTAGCCAATACACTGTGAATTATCTCACACTCATTCTTCTCTCTTAACAGCCACACTGCTGATAAAAACCTTAAAAGTTACTTTGATATCTCTTTTGCCCAATGGCAAAGCTCAGCTGTACTCACTGTCATTCCTGAACAGAAGTTTAAACATTACTCCATTAAAAGATCTCTTCTTTATAGGGACTAGAAAAACCTCCCAAGGAGTGTATATCATCAATTCCAATGTTTTCTATCTTATTGTTAAGAATATAAGAACATTTTTTGAAGCAAAATCCCCTATTTCACTTCCTTGCGGCAGGAATCTTTTTGCATTTAAAAATCAGTAATAAATTTTCTTGGAATAAGCCTGACTTGTTCAAACTGCCCCAGCTCTGGGCCAGCACAGCAAGGAGCTGGAGCTGCTGGAGAGAGCCCAGAGGAGGCTCCAGGATGAGCAGAGGATGGAGCAGCTCTGCTGGGAGGAAAGGCTGGCACAGCTGGCATTGTTCACCTGCAGAGGAGAAGCTTTGGGGTGAGCTCAGTGTGGCCTTGCAGGGCCTGAAGGAGCTGCAGGAAACATGGAGAGAGACAATTGGCAAGGGCTGGAGGGACAGCACACAGGGAATGGCTCCCAGTGCCAGAGGGCAGGGCTGGATGGGATCTTGGGAATTAGGAATTGTTCCCTGGCAGGGTGGGCAGGCCCTGGCACAGGGTGCCCAGAGCAGCTGTGGCTGCCCCTGGATCCCTGGCAGTGCCCAAGGCCAGGCTGGACACTGGGACAGGGGGAGGTGTCCCTGCCATGGCTGGGGTGGCACTGGGTGAGTTTAAGGTCCCTTCCAACCAAAACTATTCTGTGATTCATTCTATGATTTAAATCTGATTTGTTACGAGTAGTTTAGGATTTTAGGAAATAAGAGCAGTTATTTTATCACCCTACAAACTTTCTTAGTGATAATCTGCCTTAGGGTATATTATAGTTCTTTCAGACATGAAAAATCCTCACTATTTGATGAGCAGTTCAAATGGTGTAAAGTTGAGGTTTGGAGTAATGAAAAGTAGAGGAACCCATTAATGATGGAGATTTACTGTCTGGAAAGGGAATGATGTAGGATAGGCTGCATTGCAGGCTTTAGGTCATTGTTTTGGTTGATTCCCTCACATTTCCAGTCAACACAAAGGGAGTGTTTTAAACAGGAGAGGATGGAGAATTTTTCTGTTTCAATTCATTCAGTCATCAGTTACCATGAAACATTTTTTATGAATTACAATTTTTGAATTATGTCTTTAATGTGGGATTTAAATTTTGTTTTAGCTTCAGAAATTAGGCCATTTTACGGCGTCCAGATCTGAACAATCGCACCACTCTGCAAGTGTAGTCTGAAAATTAATGTTTTAGCTGAATATATATTCAGTGCTAGCTGTGTGATATCTAATTTAGAATTATTTGGTTTAGTACCATTCACGATTTCCAAGCTAGTTAAACAGCAACAGTGTATTATCCATGCAATTTATCAATATTTATTCATTATCCAAATGGCAGACTACTTGTCATAATTAATTATTGAAGTAATAAATAGTCTTATTAATAAAAATAGATGACAAGAACAGAATGATTTCCTTGATAAAGACTGATGACAGATTCTAGTATCTGACACGACACTCAGAACACTGTGCAGATTGAATCTAGGGCCTCCTGCATGGATAATAAATTGTTATTTCAGAGAATAAAATGATTGATACATTTGCTTTGTGTGGGAAAAGCACCTGGGAAAAGATTCTACTCCCTAAGTTATTTAAGCAGACTATGGTGAAATTTTCTTTCCTTGTGACAAATTTAACTTTCCAAGGAAGTGACAGCTCTTTGGCAAGGAGAGAGGAATTGATCCCTGTTTGGGGTCCTTGACCTGCAGACTCTCCTGGAAGTCACATTCCTTTGGAAATCTGCTGGCACTGCCTGTCCCTGTGGTGCTCCTTTGGCTGTGGCAGGGCAGGAGGATGATGGAAGGGCACAAGCATGGGCTGCTGAGACAAATGAAGTCTGGCACACACTCTGGGGACACTTTGCTGTTATTGCTGAGGTTATTTGCTACTTCAGACTCCTTGTGGTTTTTTCCCTTGGTTTGAGCTCACCTTGGGTGCTGGGGTGACAATGCAGCCCCAGAGGCTGAGCATCTTTGACGGCTTGGAAATGGCTGGGCTGGGGAAAGGAAGGGTTTTCACACAGAATAATGATTTAAGAAACAAAACAAAAAACCAAACAAAACCCCAAAACAAACAAACCCAAACAAACAAACCACAAAAAAAAAACCCCAACTAAACCAACAAAAAACCCACCCCAACAAACAAACAAAAAAACCTCAAACACAAAAAAACCCCAAAATACAAGACAAAACAAAAAAAACCCAATCTAAACCATATATCAGGAAATGTTTTATTCATAACCAGTATTACTGAAGATTAAAATCTAAATGTTATATTTCAAAAATCTGAAGGATGTTAGGTCCATAAGTTACCTGGCATTCGGTTTCCTTAGCTCAGAGAAAATAGTACATTTTGTTGCCTTTGGTGCATCTTTTCCCATTTTTCTGTATTTTACTTGAACTTAAAGGAGTTTCATATATATAAAAATTCTGACATTTGCAATGGACTGAGACATGGAAGTCCTATATAATTTTCTCTTAATTGCTTCCTTAATAGCCTATATAATGTAGTCTATAAAATCAGTCTTACCATCAACAAAGTCATGATATGGAGATTTATAACAGCTCTTACTGAGTCTTATTCAGTTGCTGAGCCTGAGATCAACAATATTATAAAACCCCAGAATGTAATAGTAATAGAATGTGCTATTCTACTGAATGTCCATTGAATTAATTTATGAATTTTTATGCTGTAATCTGCACTTTGCACTAATTCTGACTCATGCTTCTATAATCATACATAAAATCTAGTTGCACTTCTACTGGAATTTTGGGTCTAGGCCAAACAGAAGAGTAAATCACCCAGCAATTACTCTGTATATTAAGACATGAAAAGAAATTATTACACTCCTCTCTGGAACTGACTTTGTATCTGACCCACAGATTTGCTGGCTACTTGCATATGATTATTCTGAGAATGGCAATGTTTTTCTGGCTCATTAATGATGGATACCCCAGGCCAAATCCTATCACAGTCAACTGCATCCAGTATTGAAGTGACAAGTTATGCTCCTGGAAGGACTTAGATGATGGTCAGAAATGATACAAGAATAAACATGGCAGAACTTTACATCTGTTTAATATCGATTTCTTTTTCAGCAACAAGTAGAAAGGAATAGGGGATATCTAAATACTTTAAAAACTGCTTCTTAATATGGATGATCAATAATATAATTACACAATAAATTATAATAGTGAATTGTAATTTTGGCAGTTATATGCTATATGGATCATGACAACAATTCTGTAGGAATTTTATCCCTTTCAAAGTGATCGAAGTTTAAATTCAAATTCAAGTGCTCAGATTCAAAGGAATTCTGTCAAAACTGTCTATCTCTGCAGAGCAATAGCTGTAACATAAAAGGCAGCTAAGGGCAATGAGGATTTTGTTACACATACCTTGGGAGTGGGAAGATGTGATTCTGTTTTATCTCAACTCCACACCTGAAACCACAGAGTTCAGACCTGTGCATTGTTTGGTTTGATACTAGAATGAAAGATTGTCAGGGTCCTAATGCAGTTATTCTTGTCTTCACACCCAAACATTTTTGGCAACAGGGTTGGTGAGAGTTTCTTTCCGCTGCAGAGAATTGCCCAGTTGTGCATGTGTAGAGTTCAATGTAGAATTTATGTATCTTAGAGGGTTGGCTTTGTCTTATTACTTGGTTTGGTTTGTATACCAGCAATTGAAAGTGAAATCTAGATGTCTTTTCAGTTTTACTGTTTCTAAAACATTTTTAGTAAGATATTGCTTGCATTTAATAATAAAAGCTATTTAGAATTCTGTTGGGTTTAGCTACAGTAAATTGTAGAGCATTCTTCCAACAGAGACAATCAAATAGTTTTAACTTTTCAACAAAGAATCAAAGGAAAAGGAGCAGAATTACGTGATGCTGAAGTGAAGCATGCTGCAGAAATAAAGCTGAAGCAGCTGATGAGAACTTAACATCTGCTCCTTGTGCTCAAATCTGCTCTCAAGTCTGAACATCTCAAAGAATTCCATTTAATATGAAACCTTCCATCACCTGATTGTTATTTAGCAGGTGAGAGGAAATCCAGGAAGTTTCCAGAACTCATTTTTCTGTATACCATTACTAACAGCAGAACTTAGGTTCATCAAGAGACTGAGAATGAAGTGGTGATCAGGCAGATAACAGGTGGCCTTATGCAAGCTTGTGCAGGTTAGTTTAAATGCTGTAGGATAAGTTTGTTGTGAGTCAGCTCACATGAATACAGAAGAGCTAAATACCCTGATTCAGGGCGCTTTTAGAAAGCTCTCAATGTAAATTTTGTTTATACAGTTTCAACATGCACTCAGATGAAACACCCTATTTTCATGTTTTTAAAGTAAATTACCCTGAATAGAGAGAAGATGATTTGCAATGTAATTAGGCTAAAGTGAAATCCAAGTTTCATACAAAGGTCAAGTTATCCTCCAGTTTATAATTTACAAAGTTTTTACCTTTTTGTATCAGTCCATACCCTTTGAAGTGCTGTTTCATATTAAAACTGATGTAATTATGCAGAGCTTCAATTGTTAATAGCACCAGTGGGAATGAGTGATTCATTTTTTCCTGGATTGTAAGACACTGCTCTTGCAAACCACTGACACAGAATTTTTCAAAAGGTCCACTTCTGTGTCTTGACAAATGTATCCATCTAACAGATAGACATTATCACACAGTGGCATGTTTGGAAAAACTGGACAGAAACTGCTTTTTAAATTTCTTCAGAGAGTGGTTGAGAAGGTGGAAGCATCTTGTACTGATTAAAAGAGGGAGAGTTAGACTATATTTAAAGTAAAACATGCTCATGCTCTTTCTCTTGTATATCCACAAAAGATTCCATTTTGCAATTACTCAGACTTTTGAATCTTGCTCTGTTATTATGCAGCTTCACAGCAGCTTAATATGATTTAAATGAGGGTAGTGAGGTCCTTCATCTTGCTTTAACCTTGTATTTTCCTTTTCTCCCTTCCCACCATCATCTGTACTCCAAGGTGCTTCTGTGGCTGCTTCCTGTGCTTGCTACCTGAAAGCAGATGAAATGTTGTGTACAAATTGAATGATCCATAAAGAAAACTACCTGCAGTTTTAAAATGTATTACCTACAGAAGGATGAAATTTAGTATTTATATAGTTAATCAATTTGGATTATTAAAGAATTTAGAGGGCAAATTCATTGATTGGCCTGTACTTTCTGGAAAGCTTCTGTGTGATTTGCCTTGGTAGATATCAGTCTGGCACAGTTCTTGCTCCACAAATTCAGGATCTAGGAGGACCAGACCTCCTCACATTATTGTGAGCATTAAAAAATCCTGTATTCATGGAGTGCAGCCTGAGTTTAGGATCAGGGCTTATGTGCACTTGACACATACTTCAAACTAAACTTCCTGCTGTTTTTTACTTTTGGGACTTTTTAGTTGTTGGTTTATTGTTTGGTATTTTTGGGGGTCAAATAAAAATTTAAGCCTGTGTTATATGACTGTATTAAAATTATGTGGGAACCTTCTTCTCCAAATCATATTCATAAATATACCTTATAGCGCTTGATCATAATAGCTGATCCAAGGATGTTATCCACAGCTAATCATGAATTCCTCCACGGTTGAAATCCTCCAAAGTAGAAATGTTATCATCTCTTGCATACATCTTTCATACTTTAAAAATATTAATTAAATAAAATTAGTTGAGTGCTCATTTTTTTCATTTTGAATTATGGCTGCATGGGTACAATCTGATTTCCTTAATTATTCTACAAATTCAGAGTAATATATTAAGAGTGCTGTAATATTTTTTTTATCCTCAGGGATATTTAGTTCTTTTAAAGCAATTTAAGCAGGAGAGCCTTATTGCTCTGTCAGAGTGTAGTTATGCCCAGAATTATGAGCACAAAGAATTATACTCTCACCCGTGAAAATTAAGAGAGTTCCTCTGCAGAGAGATCAACACCAGTTTTTACAGCAATATTGTGTCATAGTTTACAGCTGGAAAAAAACCCTTTGGAATTACAGTAAATAGCATAAATCCAAAGTGAATTCTGACGATGGCTCTAGGATTAATTCTGAATTCTTGTAAAATCCTGCATTGGCTTGTGCTGAAAGGCCATGATGTTGTCATTAAAGCCTCACGTGGAGTTCTCACATGCAGCAGTCAATTATCCAGTCATTGGTTAATTAGTGACTAACAGGAACAATTAGCTGTTAAATGTTTGACACTTTTGAAGAGAGTTTCTTAAGGGTTCTCTGGCTTCACCCAGCAGATCAGATTAAACTTTGAAGTGGGTGGTCTTTCTCTGCATGGTCCCCTTGTTTTTTTGCCATTAGACCTGGAAGGAAATCCATTAACTCTTTAGAATGGAGATCCTGGATTTTCAAGGTTTGATGCTCCTGCATTCCTCTGATCTGGAAGGTTAAATGCTGTTACCATAGCACAGGGAATTCCTAAAGTGTGCCCAGCACAGGACAGAACCGTTCAGGGGGCAAACTGGAAGCAGCTGCTTCTTAGTCTGGGGTCTGTGAGACAGCTGTGGCTGTGGGCTGGCAGGAGATGGGTCCTTGGGAATTGGAGAGCAAGCATCTCCCTTTCCTGAGCAGGGAACGGCACTGAACTTCCCTAGCAGCTCATAAGGGTTTCTGTGCCAGGCACTTTAGGAGCTTTCTGACACTGCTTGGAGAGTAAAAGGCTGTTTGTAAGAAGGTTTTGGGGAGTAAAAATTCCCCAGAGCCTGTTGGGGAATAAGGACTAACCTGGGAGTCTGCAGGGTCCTTGATGTCCACTGTAGTGTTGGTTCCTGTCAAAGCAGGGCTCCCTTCTCACACAGACACCAGGAAGCCTTGTGTTCCCTCCTTCCCTTCTCCCACACACCAGCATCTCCTTGCTACCCTTATTTGTTGATCTTATTTGCACATGTACAGACACCTAAAAAAACCCCAAACAAAACTAACAGTAATTTAAAGAAAATAATTTTTGTCCTCATTTTTCAGTCCCCTGTGCATAATGGAATCAGGCTTTCACCACCATTCAGCGTGGGTTTTTGAATTTAGGCTTTTTCTTAGTGACCATTAATTTCTAGAGATGATGCAGCTCGTTTAATGAGAAAATAGGATTTTATTCTGCTTCATGCACCAACAACTCAATTGTTACCTAAGTGCAATTACAAAATAGTGTAGCCCAGCTTTGTTGAGTATCAAATATCCACAGCTTTTACTCGCTGCCTGGGAAATTAAATAAGTACTGTTGTAAATGAGGGCATTTGTTAATGTAGGGAGTGTTAATTAAAGCACTACAAAAAGCATAGCTTGACTTCTGTGAATGCAAGGTTGAGTCTTCCACACTTCTTGTTATTCTGGTGTTATTGGTCATATTTGTAAGTGACAGTGAGATAAGAGATATTGATAAGTGATTTTAGTGTCAGTTTTTTTTTTTTTTAAAGCAAACCAACATTGGGAATAAAAATGATAATGTCTTTCAAGTTTACTTCCAGATGCTTGTTAAGTACAGACACAAAAGGTGATACTGCAGCTCACCAAGTTAAAATCACTTACAGGAAAAAAATAATGTCAAGGATTCATTAATGTAGTTCTGTGTATATTTACACATTAAAACCAGTAAGAAATGCTGAAATTGTGGGAGTGTGGATGATACTGTGTTTAAGGAATCTGAACCTAAGTGTCAAATAACTATATGTCATGAGTATTCAAGTTACATGTGTGCAATTAAAACTGATATGTTTAAAATTATTATTTTGAGAATCTTATTTATCACTTATTGGCTGCCAGTTTCAAAAAAAGGTGGGGACACATTGATCAGATGTTTAACCATGTGAACTCAAGTGTTTTCCATCAGCTCTGCTTTCGCTTTGGAGCTGAACTGGGTACAAAACAGAACAGTTTGTAGTAGATCTGATCAGATTTGCACAGAAACATACATTCCTGTAATAAATTACTTTATAGCCAATTGAATTATTTTCCAAATCACCTATTTATTCAAGGTTTTTTATGAAATGAGATGCTAGTGCTGTCCTTTTGTATGTCTACAATATACAGGGTACCAAACCCTCTATAATCACTATTTATAATTGAAAGTGGAAGCTATATGATTAAATCTTAATCTCTTGCTTTGATAAAATGTTCCCCAAATCCTGGCTTTGTGGTTCTCATTTTGTTACTAATGATTCTATGATGTTAATGCATTGAAGGGATAGGGAAGCTGGGGAATACTGCTTACTGCAAAACATTACGTGGTTTTTTTGATATAATTCATTACAGCTGAAAGAAAATATTAAAATTCTTAAATCTGTATACATTTAATCTTTTATGTTGCTTTTAACAAGAATGGTCTGCACATCTGTGTCAGCTACCACTAACCTAATGATGTGTTTGACTGAGGGTTATATTAGACTTTAGAGTTAACATGGATTTGCTTATCAGCATGGTCAGGGGGATTTGGAATGACAATTTATTATAGTGCATTATACTTTATTTATAATTCACAAATGGCTTAGAGATTTCGATTTTTGTTATCTTGTTCCTAAATCCTCTCTTCATTGTTGGTGTCAGTATCCATTAGATTGGATTGCTAATAGAACATCCTACTCCAGCTGGAAGGGACACAGAACCACCCTTGCCCAAAGGCCTCTCAAACCCTGAGAGATTTGGGTACTGACCACGTCTCTAGGAAGCCATTCCATGTCTGGCCACCCTCTGGGTGAAGAACTGCCTCCTGATACCCAGTCTGAATCTCCCTGTGCAGCTCTGGACTGTCCCCATGTGTCCTGTCACAATCCCAGGATGGGTGAGGCAGGAGGGGCCCCAGGGGCTGCTCTGGTGCCACCTCCCTGCTCCAGCAGGGCCATCCCAGAGCACAGGGCACAGCAGCGTGTCCATGTGGCTCTGGAATATCCCCAGGGAGGAGACTGCACAGCCTCTCTGCACAATGGGTTCAATGCACCAGGGAGAAGAGCTCCGTGTGCCCCTCTCTGTGTCCCCTCCTCAGGAAGGAGAAGAGGTCACCAGTAATTCTAGAAATGGCAGCAGATAAACAGAACAGTGACAAAACAATTCTCTTGCACAAACACAAGTGCTCCTCTCCCCCTCCAGTGCAACCCATCTTACTTGCCCTGAAGAGGAGTTGTGAGGATAAATTTTTCCTTTATTTCAAATAAGGTGAGAAAATACAGTATTATGCAGCTCTCAGGTAACCAAATGAAAAGCTTGTTCATGTTGGCTGTACCTGAAGTGATACAAGTAGAGACTTTGAACAAAACAATCTGAATTAGCACTTGTAGTTTGAATTTTTAGCCCAGTTAAGATTAAATACCACGTAGAGCTTTCAGTGTTTTGCCTGAGGGATTTTTGCCATTGATTGTATTTGTGCTCATACAATTCCTTATCAAGAGCAGTTCTACTATGTCATGATTGTGAAAATTTTGGACAGTGTAAGAATTTTAAACATCTGAGTACAAATGATTGCTGAACGTAAGGGGTTTTTTACTGAGTGTTTCCTATTTGACATTGAGCAGTTCTTATGCCACCACTCAGAAGGACCTGCTGAGCAGCAAGTGACACAGCCCCTCACAGGATTGGAGTGTTTGGAATTGGAAGGTCACAAGGAAACCCATTCTTGTATTTCTGCAGACACAAACATTCGCTGTGCTCTGAGCAGCAGGCTCTCTTCAGATACTCTAATGTATTTCAACAGCCATGTGACCACAAAGAGGCAAAGTGTGAGGAAATTCCAGCTTTTCTTGTGTGTGGGTGAAGAAGGAAAACATTATTCTAGGAGAACTAAGCACTTAGAATTGTTAATATTACCAACTCTATATTATAGAGAGCTGAGACTGCAACTGTATGAAGTGTTCTATGTAAACAGTCCTCTCAAGAAGCAGAAATGGGATTGTTGACAGTATAAACACCAATCTTTCTCACCATGTTAAAGTGTTATAACAAAACTTTAAGAGTTCAGGCAAGTTAAGGATTTCAGACAACCAGCTCATTTTTCACTAGGTAGTATAATAGAATATACAAGAAGCAAAACAAGAGAAAATACAACACTACAGGCCTTCTTTAAAAAAGCCAATTCAATAACTTTCCAAGTCTAATGGATAAGACTCGCAGCTCAGCAGAAACTATGGAGCAGACATGAATTTCAGATTGTTGGCAGACGTTTTCCTGGGTTATGCTCTCACAAGTTATTATTTCATTGGAATTATGCCTCTCACCTGTGATTAAACATGACAAATACTTTAACAGAACTACATTGTACCAGGATAACATTCCCCTATTTAGATTGTCCTAGTTTTACCTTGAGATATTACCATTGGTGGCTCAGTATAGTTGACAGAAAATATCCTTGTTAAGCAGCCTAGAATATCATCAAAATTTAGCTGTAGTCCAGCTACATTATCCTTGAAAATTAGTTCTGTGAGGACATAACTCACCAGCAGTGATGGGTCAGAACTGGGCACTCCCAAAGTTCCGAAGCCTTGCAGAAAGCAACCTGTGTCGAGCCACAAGGCTCCTTCTAATCTGAAACCACAAAGGTGGTTTATATTTTTTTTTCTAGAAGAAATTTGGATTTAGCAAAGTCTGCGACTAAAGGTGTGAGATTAGTTCTGCTGAGAAGAATCTCAGTGTTATAGTCTTGATAAATAAGAAGACTGTTGGGGTCATTCTCAGATCCCTGTGTGTTCTCCTTTCTCTCACCCCTGTACCTTTCTATTAGGTTCTTGTATTTGGCTGTAAGATGTAAGGTGCTTTGTGCTTCTCAGTTTCTAATTAAATCTGTTTCAGAGTAAGTCTTCTCGAGTGCTTCACTACAGCTGCCTCCACTCGAAGTTATTGAAGCACTATTGTTTTCTGTTAGTGACATAGAAGTTCTTGTGAGGGGAAAAAAAAGTTCTCGGTTCTTGTGAGAAAAGGATTAACTTTGTTATAGAATTGTAGCAGAGTTACCTGGATTGCAGCCCCGCAGGTCAGCAAGGCCAACTTGCTATTTGAAGAAAAATTATTATGAGCCAACGGCTAGCTGAGGTCAATAGCTTTGTCTAGCAAAGGTTTAGAAACCTCTGTGACTGGTGGTTTTACCACCTGAAAAGACAGCCTTGTCCAAGGCAGCACTATCCTCCTAGTGAATTAGTGGTGGAGTGTTTTTTGTTGTTTGGGGGTTTTTTTGCTTATTCAACCTGACCCTTCCAAGCCTGAGTTTCTGCTTTTCTGAGTTTTCAATGTGACCAAGAAGAGTTCAGGCCCCTTGCAGTGTTCTATAACTTAATCTGTATTTACAGATCTTGGTCATTGTGGTTTTCTGGCATCCTAATTTTCCATCCTCAAACCTTGATTTTATTGTCTGTAACCCTTGGATTATGAGTGTCCTGGTTTCAGCTGGGTGCTCATCCCAGAGCACAGGGCACAGCAGTGTGTCCATGTGGCTCTGGAATATCCCCAGGGAGGAGACTCCACAGCCTCTCTGGACAGGGCTGGGCACTGCCCAGGGCAGAAGTTCTGCCTCATGTCCAGGATGGATTCTGAAATCCCAGAAATTTCTCAAATGTCTGTGTTTCCTGCTGTTACTGACTGTGTGATGTTTGTAGCATTCTAGTGCAATGGAGCTGTGGCTATAGAGGGATGTGCTAAACAACTTGAAGATGAAAGTGGGAATGAAGAACAGGTCTTATACTTGTTATTGCCACAGAACCTTTTCCCTTCACCCAGTGTGACCAAGTAGCTGCTGCAGCCCAGTGGATGATTCTGTTTCAAACAATTTATTTCCTCATGGTCGCAGGACATCGATCTGTACCTCTGCAGGCAGGAACCTTTCTGCTCCTCTGCTTTATCTCTACGTTCAGCTGCACAAAAACTGTAAAAACATTTGTTAATTTTCCAAACAATCTCCTCTCTGGTACCTCAGTTCCATCAAATTGCATTGCAGTGGATTTTGACATCCAAGCTACTGTATAAAAAATTTGCTTCAAACTGTGGGGCAAACCCTTTTATAATTTATGCTGATGTCAAATGAACTTTTACCACTTTGACACCAAAGTGCTGCAGAATGGCACTTCACTGACATTGTAAAGCAAGTTTTGGGTCTTTGAATCCCATACTGGGAAATGGAAACTATGGATTTCATTTGAGAAATGTGGAATGCTTCCAAAAGTATGTAATTTTCCTTACATTTTATTTAATCAGTCCACAACTGAACCAGAAGCCCATTATATTTTTTCATTTCAGTTTAGTTAGGAGGAGTTTGCTGAAGATTCCATCGTTTGATGCAACAAAATCAAGCAACATCTCCTGTCTTTCCCTCCTGTGTTTCTGACCTCTCTTTTCCTCAGGGGCATTAGCAGTGCATGATGATGAAGTGGTGATATCCATGCTGGTGCCAGGCGGTCATTTGCCTTTAATTCAGGTTCCAGGTATTGGAGCTGGTTGCTTTGCAGTAATTATTAGTTGCTCTTGCTGCTCAAGCTGAGGGCAATTTTAGTGCCTATTACAAGAAAGATTTTTAAACAAGGTAATTGGCTATTTACCAGTCATTGTTGCAGTAGAATAAGAAAAAAATCCACTGTGCTACCTGGTGTATTTTCACCCTAATCTGATACAAATTCTCAGCTGTGTTAATTGGCATAGCTTGGTAGAAGGCAAATCCAGTAGTGGTTTATATACCTTAGGATCTGGCCTATCTTTTTTTTCTCCCTTTTACAAATCTACATTGCTGCTCTGTTTCATTCTTTCTTTTGATCTCCACCTTTTTTCCTCTGTCTGCTTTGATGAACTTGAACCACAAGAAAATAAACATTATTTTTAAAGATGTATATATGTGCACACATCTGAAAGAGATTTTGTTGGGGACTATCAGCTTTAAGAAAACAAGTCTGTAAAATTCAGAGGTGTGGTAATTAAACTTCCATACATAAATTCCTTATTTTGTCTCCCCACTTGAGATATCCAGAGCCTGTTGGCTTTCACAACACTTGACATTTTGATAGCCTTTGCATTTTAAGCCACTTTCATTTCATCTCATTCAACACCTAGTTCAATTTAATTTCATTTTTGGATTAGTGAAACAGAGACTGAATGCAGCTTGGAAAAGTTTGATTTCCCTGACTTGGAGAGCCTCAATTAGGAAATCTCTTTTAAAGGCAACAAGACAATCTAATTCTTGGTGCAAAATTTAGATGCTTTATGCATAATATAATTCAGATTTTTGTTACCTACCTTTCAGATACTCAGTAAACCAAGAGAATTAACACCCTCATTGACTTCATAATTCCAATGCATTTGTGGAGAATCAGCTCTCAGAATCTGTAAAAGAGCCTCTCCTGCTCTTGTACCTTCTGCAGATGTATTTGGACTGTTTGAGTTTTAACCTGTGGTTATGGTGAATCAACATCACCATTTCTGGTTCTTCTCCAAAAAGATTATAATATTGATATCAGGAGGTTTCTTCCTTTTCTGAGAGGTAGCTGATAATTGATAGTGCAGAAATGATTGGTCTCATCCTCATACTGGGTTATTAGTTGTTTAGTACACTGTAGTAGCTTATCAGTGTGTTCTGAGAGAAGTAATTGCCCAGCATTTGGGATGTGTTGCTGTTTGAGTTCTTACTAATTACTTGCCTGACCAAAACTTAAATGTCCTAAAAAGAGGGGAAAAATATCTACAGGTATGTAGGACAGGGAAAAAACTAATCAGGTGATGTTGTGAATAGTGTATATATATATATATATATATCTCACATCAAATCCATGGGAATTTGTTTGATTCTATGTTTTGTTTCCACCATGATTGCCATATTCTTAATCTAACAAAAAGATACAGTTCACACTCCTCCCTAATTTCTTCTCTGCAAAGAAATTCCACACCATGAACTCCATCAATGTATAGATCATTTTCTCATGACAGTGTCACTCTGTGTGCTGAGAGGGGCATGGTAGGAAAAGAAATGAGATTATATTGGTGTCATTACTATTTGAGTTCTGATGTTGGAGTTCATTAACACAGAAGGAAACACAGCTCTACAGCCAAGGCCTTCCTATAAAAATTTACATTAAGTGGCCTGCATGGTACCAAAATCACTTTTCAACCAACAAGATACTATATAGTCCTTTACATTTTACATTAACATACTTGATTAAGAATATACTAGTTATGAGTTCTGTCAATTTACTAAAGAACAACTAAATTTCACAAAAAGATCTGTTAAACACTACCATTTTGGTAGCTTTTTACAGTGATGATCTTCAATAGGCACTTACTGTAATCCTAGACTATAGCATTTGCATATTTTAATTGATTTGCATATTGTCTGCCTGTTCTAGGTGGAAAATACTTATTTGATAGCATTCATGGTTTAAAATCAGTGGATTTAGTTACTCTCCTCTTGTGCTGTTCCTGACTGAATCAGCAATGTTGTGCTGTAACCAAACACAATGAGTGCCTATGGTTTACAAAATCTGATAGAAAAAGCAAGAACAGCAAATATTCCCTACAGAATTTGTGGATTCTGTTGAGGTGTGTGCCTCTCACTGTTAACAGTTTATGGGAGACTCTGTCCTTTGCAAGACTTTCCATGAGAAATATGAAACTAAAAGAGCTGAGGCTTTTGATCTTGTGCTTCATCCCAGCTCATCAATCTTCAAAACTTTTGCTTTTGGGTGTTTTCATGGATAAAGCACCTTCACCATTGTAGTTCTTACATATGAGACACTGTGGGACTGTTCCTATTGATTAGATACATTATCCTGCTATGAGTGGCTAAAAACATCCTGCAAATTGTACAAATATGTAAAATTCCAATAGAAGGCAATCTCATGATATTGTGTGATCCAGCATCTGTTGGGATTTTATTTAATGCCATGACTGACCATGTGATCAAAGGACTCCATGGGCTAGACCTGATTTTGAATAAAGTTTTCTAATGGATTATTTTTTGAAAAGAAATAGAAAAATAGTGAATGAATAAAGTAGAGCTGAAGCTTTAGTAAGCTCAGAAGATCACTAGGTGAAATCTGCTGTCTAAGGGAAAAAGGGATTCTGAAGGGGTTGACAGTTACTTAAGGAAGAAATACAAAGACTAGCAAAAAAAAGAGCAAACGCTCACCTAAGAAAAGAAGGCCCAGGAAGATTAGTGACACACCAAGCTGGCTAAATAATGAATTCTTCAACGGCTTGATGATGAGAAAGAAGCCTATAGAAAATAGAAAAGAAGTCAAAATATTAAGAGTGTAAGTATTAAAAAAAATAGCACAGAAATATAAGCAAAACATCAAAAGACCTGGTAGAGCTCACAAGTCACAGAAAGAATAAAAGGCAGGATTCTGTAACTACATTAATAGTAAGAGAGAAATGAAGGGAAGAGCTGATCTGCTCCTCAGATGAGAAGGAAAATAAGCAACAGCAGCTGTTTTTAGAAGGTCAGAGTGTTAATATCTCTTCTGCATCAGTCTTAACTATAAAGCTGTGCTGAGATAATTTTAAAGGAACTAACATTAGTGTCAAAGGAAAAAGGACTTGTAGCAGAGGGAAAGATCAGAGCAGAGACTCCTTTGTAAGTTGGGTGCTTGCACATCAGCTGATCTGGGAGACACTCAGACTGTTTGAGAGAATTGACTGGAGCTGTTGGAGGCATCAGGGGCTGTCTTTGAAACAGGGGATGGTCCAAAAAAGTGCAAAATGGGAAGGTATTTGGCTGTTTTAAGAAAGAGGAGAAAGTGAGAGGCTGTCCTTATGAATTAGATGGGAACAAACAACAAGACTATCTCTTTCTAAACACACCCAGTTAGTGAGAGCACTGATAGAACAGAATCATGAAAGAAATCATGTCAGAACACCACCATTTCTTTTGTTATATCAGGTGTTTTATTGATATGTGTGAGGTATTAGATATTCTATAGATCTCCATTTTTTTATAAAACATATAACTCCATCTAATAGCAGGATATTCTCATTGGTAAGTTAGAAATATACTCTAGGAGAAACAGTTGTAAAGTACCCTAGGGAATCATATCCAGAAAGTATTTTTCAGCAGCCCACTAGCTAACTGTGAAGATTCACTGAGAGTGATGATGTAGAAAGTTAAGCAGGATATTAGGCAAATAATTGCTCCAGGTACGTTTTGCTGGAGAAATTGTCTTGGACTGTTACAGAATATCATCACTTCTAGCAAAAATTTAGCCTACTTACCTCAGAAATAGATTCCATGAAGCTTTTTTTTCCATGGGACAGAGAATAGTCTAGATTTTTTGTACTCGAAAAATATAGTTCTCATTATTTTCAAGAAGAAAAAAATCCCACAGCACAGTTTTATTTTTTCCACATAAATGAATAAGATTGTTTAAATTCTTTATGGGTTAGTTGTGGTCTGAATTTCCAGAAATTTCTGTTGCTCAAACATACTTCTTAGCCCAAATTCAATTTAAAATTGAATTTCCTGTAATTGATTATTCAGAAGGTTTGAAAAACAAATGGTGTCTGTAACCTGATCCATTTGCAGGCTTTCACAGCTTCGAGTCATTGCTCTGTCCTTGGAACTTATTGCTCTGAACCTACAGTAATAATTAAAGAACAGGATTTAAAAATGTATGACTTTATATGATACCTCCCTAACAGTATTATACTTAATATTCTGATATCCAGGGCACTGGTATTTCAGATCTCCTTGGACTGTTCTTCTTGAAGCAGAGGGGAAGGCCACTGTCCTCTCTCCATCACCCTTTAAACACAGCCCAGCCTGATTATAAACACACAGGGCTGATCATGAGACTCCACATCTCGATGTGATTATCTCAACTCGTTTGTGTTGAGTGTGTGTATAGAATTTAATGAGGAAGGACTTCTGTGATCCTCACTAATAACAAAATGGTGCTGGAAAATCCTGCCTCTCTCAGATTTGATTTGGTCCTGTCATAGATTTGTGTATCTCAAAGTATTGATCACTCATAAAATGGATGAGGAGCCAGACAAAAAGCAGGTGTGAGTTGTGTGTTTAATATCACTTTCCCTTGCCCTCAAGGTAACAGACATGCTAGAGTGCACCAAGGTGTGACAGTGAATCTCCAGCTGAAGGTAAAGACTCTGAGATAATTGATATTTACCATCTTGGTGTATTTACAAAGTGACATGCTTTAATGAGTAATAATCTCCATGTCCCTTCCAGCTGTTCAGTTTAAGCACAAACTCACACTTCAGTTTTAAAATAAACCATAGAATGACTTGGGTTGAAAGGGACTTTAAAGATCATCTTGTCTCATCCCCTGTCTTCCTTCCCCTACCCCAGGTTGCTCCAAGCCCTGCCCAACCTGATCTTGGACACTTCCAGGGATACAGGGGCAGGCACAGCTTCTCTGGGCAACTGTTTCCTCTGTTTTTTTTTTTTTTTTCTTAAAACATAGATTCGCCAGATGCAGATTCCATTTCCTTTCCACTGCTACCTGTGTTGTTTCCTTTCCAGCCTGACCTCCACTCAGCAATTCCACAGCGAGCATGCTGGATTTCGTTCTTCCCCAAATGGGAGAGACATACAGAACCTTCAGGAATCACACTGGCACAGAGTGATGCTAAACTGTGTCTGAACATGATAATTATAAAAACCATAGCTGTATATTTCTCATATGTGTTTAAAAACATGATGGTCACAAAAGTACATAATCCTTTTGGTTGGAAAACATATTCAAGAACATTGAGTCCAAGCTTTGACCAATCCCCACCTTATCACCCAGCCCACAGCACTGAGTGCCACGTCCAGTCATGTTATGAAAGACAGAAATGTGTCACCCTGCTTTTCTGTAACAAAAATAGTGTGAGTTCTTTTCCCCACTGGAGATTCTCTCCATGTAGCCAAGAAAGCAAAGCCAGTTCTTTAATTGAAAGGTTAATTTGAGAACTCCCATGAGATGCATTCCCAGTTGTCTCATCAGAAGTGCTCTGGTAAGGCTTTCTTGTGTCACTGGTGTGACAGGACAGGGAAGGGCAGTGTGACCAGAGTCTCCTGTTCCCTGCAGCCTCAGTGAAGCACCTGCAGCTCCAAAGAATAATCTTTATATATCTGTGAAAATCCTGGCACTATTTCTGTTCCCCTGAGCCTGGAGAGCCCACCCTGAACCCCCTCAGTCTCAGTGTGTGTGGTATGGGTTTGTGGAGGAGTCTGGTACATCTGCAGTGAAATATGTCCTTCTGTGCACTAGGACAGGGAGAATATTTTGGAAGAATATTTTATTCCTCAGAGGTCAGTGAGCTGGAAATATGGATGAGAGGCATTTCCAGTGAGGCTGCTCTGACAGTGTACACACTCCTGTGGTAATCAGGGTTAGGAAGGCAACAAATAAAAGTGACAGAAAGGCGAAATTAAAGATCTATCATGAAAGAAGGAGGCAAGGGAAGATTTTTAATAAGTGGAGGAGTAAGTTTGCTCCTAATTAATGACATTAATTTGGCTGACTGAGCTGTGATCAGGGACTCTGATTCATCATCTGGTCATCAAAAGTCTTTACAAGCTGTCACCTCCTCATTTCTGCTGCCAATTCACAGAGGTGCAATTCTGCAAACTTGTGCTGCTGATTCGAGTATCCTCCATGCACAACCAAATTAGGAGCAGCTTAAAGTAAATCACTTAATCCATAGCAATGTGAGAGTGATGGCCAATGAGATTAGAGCCGAAGGATTGGAGAATGGAGTTCGAATTTGGAGAGATCAGAGATATGAAAACAAACAAGGATGCTGGTCAAGAACTTCCAAACTCTCTGAGCCTCTGACTTTAAGGCAGTTTTTCATTCTAAAAAATCCTTTTTACTACAAATGAATTTTTTACAGGAAAAGACATCAAAGTTTTCTGTAGGACACTTCTGAAATAGTGTAACTAGATAAAGGAAAAGTGGGTACTATAAAACTGCTTTTCTCAGGAAGGAGATAGATTTCCTTCCGGGGGATACTCTATGGTGCAATAATGGAACACATACAAAATGAGAAACCACTTGTATGTAGGTTTTGGGGGTGGGAGCTTGTGCTGTTGGCTCAAAAGTAGAATATGTGTTTCTTAAATGCTGGTGTAGAATGATTTTTAAAAGCCAGGACTTGTTAACGAGTACCAAACCACCTTTGCTAAAGCTGTCAGTTCTCTTCCCTCTATATTTAGAGGAGATAATAGGTGTGATACATGATTCATCATGCACAGCCTCCTTCCTTATGCAAACACGAATAAACTCAGATAGGAGAAAAACTGAGCTGAGGCTTTCTGCCCTTCATTCTGAATACAAATCTCTTCCCATCACTGACATTGAGGAATCCCAGAGACGTAACACAAAGACAAACAGATATCGGTAGCACGTTGTGAATTATGCCTAATTAGCAATTTTTCTTCAAGAACAATGTGACAGGAAGGACCTCTCACAAATAGTATAAAAAACTGGGAAAAAAAAGTTCCTCTTAATTATTGTGCATTATTTTAAATGACATAATCCTTAGAGGTGAAGATGATATCGTTGCTTGTTAGAGTTGCCAGTTTTTGCATGAAGAATTCTGTTTTCAGTTGCTTTAACTACAAATCTGCAAAGCACCAGCCAGTATTTTTTGTATGAAAATTCTGCTACAGTACAATTCACTACACTCCCAAATTCCCTTCACAGTAGACAACTGATAACAGGGTGAAATAATTTCCAAAGAGAAAATGGTTATGGAAGGTTTTGTTTTATTGTACCAAAGAGAATGGCAATTTTTTTCTTTAAAAAGTGCCAGTAGTTGATGTTTTAAAACTGGAACATGATCTCTGGCAGATGAAAGTGCTCATTGTTGGCAAAGCTGCCTGGCTTTGAAAAATAGCATATTATTCAAGTTACAATTGGGTCAAGCTGGACCATTTCTAGGGCCCAGCGATATCAACACAAAAAGAACTGTTCCCACTCTAATCCTATTTAGAAACTGAGATGGAAACAAAGCCTTTGGCATCTGTTTATTCCCATCTCTGAAAACCCTGGCTAGCCATGACAGATCATGGTAGTCTCCTGCTGCTATCAGTTAACTGCAGTGGCATGCAGGAGAGTTGTGAGGGCTTGTTTTTTGGCAAATTCATTGCTAAATTGCTGAAGTCATTGGTGACACTTCCACTAGACTGTTGCATGTTATCATTAACATGTTATCAGTCCTCCTCTGGGCTCTCCCCAGCAGCTCCAGGGCTGGGGCGGCTCTGCAGGTGGGGTCTCACCTGAGGGGGGCAGAGGGGCAGAATCCCCCCCTTGATTCACACAGAAAAATGCTCCCAAATCTCAGTGTCCATGCAGAAACCATCAGCTGTATTTTATAGAGTTGACTCTAAGATAGTCTCACAATGTTTTTCCACACACAGGACACTTTTTTTCTTGTAGTTTCGGCTGAGAATTTTGGCAACACTGTCCACTTTCAGTTTGAATTTTGTCTGCTCACAGATGAACCTTGTGTGCTTTGTGAACTTTGGTAAATTGCAGATATGGGCATTTCCCTGCCTTCTGCATGCTCTTGGAATGTGCATTGCCTGCACCTGGGTTTGTAAGGTGTTTTTAAAGCTATCTGTTTTAAAGGTCAACATCAGTATCAAAACCTGTAGTTTCTGATAAATATGCACTGTATTCATCTTTCACCATACTGAGGAACATTTATTTTTCAGTCCTTTAGCAGGAAGCTCCATCCATAGCACAGGGCTGACAGCACAGGATCTTTGGCCTGTCAGCTGCACATGCTTGTCTGGTTTAGAGTATGGCAAATTACTTTGCTCAGGACAGAATGCACAAAAAGTGTCAAACAGTCATTTGGAAGTACAACTAAAAATACTCTTAAGCCTAGTTCTTGTAGGCTCAATTCCTCTGCCTGTAAGGATAAGACAATAAGAAAATTACCACTGACAGCTTCAAATAAGTTACCCTGAATGTAGCTAAATAGACATTCATGTATAAATGGGAAGCTTTTGTGCATGTGTGTGTGTGTAAATTGCTTAAGTTTATTCAGAAACCACGGTGGTATTTTTGAGAGAAACTCAGAACATTGGCATGAGAATGATAAAAATTGAACTATTGGAGAGAGCCCAGAGGAGGCTCCAGGATGAGCAGAGGATGGAGCAGCTCTGCTGGGAGGAAAGGCTGGCACAGCTGCCATTGTTCACCTGCAGAGGAGAAGCTTTGGGGTGAGCTCAGTGTGGCCTTGCAGGGCCTGAAGGAGCTGCAGGAAAGATGGAGAGAGACAATTGGCAAGGGCTGGAGGGACAGCACACAGGGAATGGCTCCCAGTGCCAGAGGGCAGGGCTGGATGGGATCTTGGGAATTAGGAATTGTTCCCTGGCAGGGTGGGCAGGCCCTGGCACAGGGTGCCCAGAGCAGCTGTGGCTGCCCCTGGATCCCTGGCAGTGCCCAAGGCCAGGCTGGACACTGGGATAGAGGGAGGTGTCCCTGCCATGGCTGGGGTGGGGCTGGATGGGATTTAGGGTCCCTCCCAACACAAACCAAGTCTGTGTTTGCTGCACTACTCCAGGCCAGGTGAATTTTTGTGTATTTTTAGTCAATGCTCCCTTGCCCTGTTGGTTGCACAGTGTTTTCCTTTTCCCTGTGCAAATTGCTGAAGTTGACTGCAACCCACTTCCTTCTGAAATACTGGAATTGAAATGTTTCCATTGAGATTTCTCAAATACATATTTCTGAAAAGTCTAAGTTTAAAACATGGAACAAATAATATTGAGGATTGCTCTCAGAAAAATGCTGTACTATATGCTGCCTTTAAATGGCAATACTTGGAGATTCATTTGTGCATTTAAAGTGTCCTCAATTTAAACATGTGCTCACATTCACTGCATAGCAGAATTTGGCCAACAAATTTTCAACAAAACACTGTTTTCCATTCTTTTTTTAAAATTATCCCAAATTTGGGTAGATACTGCTTTTTCTTCTATCTGATCTTCCTCTCTGCCTTTTTAGTACCAATTCCTAAGATGTTTATGCATGTTTAATTTTATGCACTGACACTGTTCCGAGGATGGAGGAGTGCATGCAAAAAATTTTCAAGTGGGGGAAAAAAGAATAAAGTTCTTGGTGAAGTGGGAGAATTTTATCTTGGCTATTAAAATGGGACAGACACATAAAAATGTCTGAACTTCTCTATATATCAGCACTTTTCAAAGCATTCAAGCGTTGCAGTCAGAGACAGTTACAGCTACTGGTTGCTGGGTCTACACAGGTATCATATTTGTAACCATTAGTATGCAGACAGCAGATGATTAAATGCACTTGTGATAAAATGTGACACCATATTATAAATGAGAATGGAAAATGAATTTATAACCATAAATCATGTATTAAAATATATGTGACAGGTTCAGACTGATGAAGACTATGCCAAAATAACAAATACTGGATATGTCAGCTCTATCATAAAAAGAAAAGATGTTTTCTTTGTGTTCTATTTTGTGTCTTTTTTGTTGTTGTTGCTTAAATTCATGTTGCTTAAATTCATTCTCAGCAAAAAATAACAACAGAAGTGTGGCTATGGCACATCTGTTAACTTTTGGTGGATGTCAGTCAGCAGCCCTTTCTAACATTAAATAAGACCGTGCAATTCTTGTCCAGAAAATTTAATATAAATTGAACTGACATAATCTCTTTTATCACAATAAGCATTTTCCCACAGTTTTTAAATAGAAAACTGAAGGTTCCATCCAATTAATATAAAATCATTTACCTGAGAAGCTGTGAGAGGTTTCACTGTCCATGTAGCATTATTACAGATTCATTGTCAAGGAGCCTGAAGGGGTTTTTTCAGATCATCTGTGCACATAGATCATCTTCTCAGTCTTGGGCATAAAAAATGTCCCAAACCTGGTGAATTGTCCTAGTAATACATATTGCTTAGAAGATTTACTAACATTCTCACTGAACTTGGGTGTTTGTTCAGAAGATCCCATGTTAGGCAGACCCAAAACTTTGGTGTAGAAATGATTTTGTGTGTAAACTCAAATAGAGACTTCTTATTTTTTCCTGGATCTCTGATCCTGTTTTTCCTGGATCCCTGATCCAGTTTTTCCTGGATCCGAGATTTTGCCATTCCATACTTTAAATCCTGAAGTATTTCTCTCATTTCTTGCTTTAAGCACTCTGTTTCAGCTGTTTATTAATCCTGCACAAGCACAATTAGTCCAGTGGGTTTAAGAGGGTGTCAGATTGATAACAGAAAAATCATTGAGATGTATATTCTTAACTGAGGTTGCATGGACAGAAAGCTTTTTAGAGACTCCAAAAAGCATCTGTTGTTGAAATCTCAGGCAAAAATATGTTGTTCTTAAATGTTGTGTAGAAGGGGGACATACTTAAAAAAAACCCAAAACCTGCAAACTCACATCAGTTTTATGTGAATGTATGTGAATTTAGCCTTTAAATAACTTACAACTTTTCTTTAGAAAAATATTTATTAGTTACATTTCAACCCACAGCATGCAAAATTTGATTAGATAATGATATGTACTGTGCATAATACAGTAGACTACTGTAAAGAATAATTCTGTACACAACATGAAAGTGAATTCTGTTCATGTTTTTAATCTTAGTTTTTTTTGCAATTTACTTGATTTCCTTCATGTTTAAAGGCACTAATCAAGGTTGGCAGGAATGTATTAGGTACTTCTATGAACATGCAGGAAAAGACAATGTTTTAGCTGAACTGTTTTAAATCAGGACACAAAACCCCCCATGGAACAGGCACGAGCAGATAAATCTGTTTGTCTAAGGTCACACAGAAGGTTGGTGGTAGAGCTTGGAGGAGAACTCCTGATATCTGACTTCCAATATGAGAGTCCTAATAAATAATTCATTTAATTTCTCTGTTTTTATCTCCTTGCAGAATTGTCACGAGTGTGCTCTGAGACATTCTGTATTCATCCCAGAACCATTTTTTGTAAAAAGCTCAACTATTGTTTGGTTATGGCTGTCTGATGTTCTCAATCCCAATTCCTGTTTCATGGATGGTTATTTGGGAATGTAAAGCCTTTTCCCCCCAACATACAAACCTCAGTCACAGGATTAGACCATCCCAAATTCACTGGGGCTGAGGTGGGGGTGTGCAGAGGAGGAAATGCTTTGGGTTACTCAGAAAATAAACCAAAAAGGTTATTAGTACTGGCAACATGAAAGACATCTCATTGTTTCTCTCTTCTGGACAGCCAGCATAGTGCTGATTTTAAATAAATTCATCAGAATTTAGGTAACAATAATTTTAAGTATCTAAACATATGAAATTTAGTTGAATAGAAAGATTTAGAGTATTGCTTTTTGAAACTATTTTTCCTAGAAATGTTCAGTCACTCAGTAATGAAAAAATTGAGATCGAAGTAAAATTTCTATTAAAATTCAAATGACTATTCATGGAAAATACTTTATTCATTCTACTCTGATATTTTTATATTATACAGAAATATCTATGTGCCCAGACAGTCTGGACTACATTTCCTAAGTGCATGACTGTAAATCTAGGAGAAAAATATGGTAAAATTTGGAAATTACTTTCTCAATCTACAGCTTTGGTCTCATTTACATTATGTCTTCCACCATTCTTAGTTTTATTTTAGGAGAGAAAATATTCTGGTGGTTGCATAATTAAGCTTAGGGAAAGACCTCTGATTGTTTTAGAAAATGTAAAAAAACTAAAATTAACTAGACAATGTTTAATATAATTTCTGAAATAAGAATGAAAAGCAGGTACTCAGGAATGTATATTTTGTTTTCTGCCTTAAGTTTGTTTTGCACAACATAAGGGTCTGGCTTTGGAAGTGCTTTCTTAGCCAAGAGGTGGCCACTACTTTCTGCACTTGGCATCTTTCACCCAGTTAGGGAATGAGGGTTTTCCTTCAGGGAAAGAAAGCCCAAACCACCTGAGCAAGGTCTAGCCAGGTGGAGTGGGGCTCTGCTCCCAGGGACAGGAGGAGAGGGAACGGCCTCAGGCTGGCCAGGGGAGGCTCAGGGTGGACAGCAGCAGGAATTTCCCCATGGAAAGGGTGGGCAGGGCTTGGCAGGGGCTGCCCAGGGAGGTTTGGAGTGCCCATCCCTGGAGGTGTCCCAGGAAGGGCTGGAGGTGGCACTCAGAGCTCTGGGCTGGGGACAAGGTGGGGATGGGGCACAGCTGGGACTCCATGGGCTGCGAGGGCTTTTCCAACCTCAACGGTTCTGCAATTGGAATAATTCATTCCAATATTTAATAACCCTGAGATTAGCTCAGTAACTTCGGGCATGGTGCTGGTGACACCAAGGGTGTGGTTGTGATCCCGACTTGGGCCATTTATTAAAGAGCTGGACACCATGGTCCTTTTGGGTCCCTTCCAACTCAGAAAATTCTGTGATTCTATGAACCCTTTGTAAGAGCCCATCACTTCCTTTCCATGGGGAAATTCCTGCTGCTGTCCACCCTGAGCCTCCCCTGGCCAGCCTGAGGCCGTTCTCTCTCCTCCTGCCCCTGTTCCCTGGAGCAGAGCCCGCCCCCCCCGGCTGTCCCCTCCTGTCAGGGAGTTGTGCAGAGCCACAAGGGCCCCCCTGAGCCTCCTTTTCTCCAGGCTGAGCCCCTTCCCAGCTCCCTCAGCCCCTCCTGGGGCTCCATTCCCTTCCCAGCTCCGTTCCCTTCCCTGGACACGCTCCAGCCCCTCCATGTCCTTCCTGAATTGCACAAACACACACTGCTCTTACCTCCAGTTTTTTGTGTGTTACAAAATGCAGCAGCATTCTCTGTTGGTGTGGCTGGGCTTTAATACCTGATGAATACATTCAATATTATTAGAAAAGTATTTCTTTGGAAGGTATTCTTGGTAACCACACTAAAAGTGGCACGTCAAATAACTGTCATACTTAATTGTTCAAATTATACTGTGACCGATATTTACAAAAAAACCCCAACAAAACTAAATATAAAAAAATTAAATATTATAGGTATAATTGCTAAAGAAATTGAAACAGAAATTTATACAAATAGAGAGCAGGAATTCTGTTAAGTGAACTATTTGTACTCATTATGTGCAGTACCATCACTCTGTGGTCAACAATACACATTAGCTCTGATGGGAATGTGATGTTTCCAGGAAAATATTGTGCTATTAATAAGACAAATTGTTTCAAAATAGCCTCTAAGACACCTTGATGTTGTGTGCCACATTTTAGAATATCCATATCTTATTTTCCACAGTAAATGAATTAGCTGTCATTTTATCCCCATCTGTATATTTTATCACCTCTTCCCATGTTTTGCTTCAATAAACATCAGGAGCGAATCAAACGTAGAACATAAATATCTACATGAGGTGGGAATGGCTGAATACACAGTGCCACAATAGAAAAATAATTTCCTTCATCAGCAGTTGTTCAGATCCCTAATTCTGAGGACAGAACCTTGACTATTGTGGTAATATTTATTATCTCCTTCAACCTTCCTTCCTCTGTGTATTTTGTTATCTATGTGTGGAACCTGTGTAAGGATGACACACGAATTTGGGAAGTGTTCCATATTTTTTATGGGTGTTGGTCTCTTCTCCCAAGGAACAATGTTTTTCCAAATGTAATTTAGCTGCTTTCAAACATTTGAATATATGAGACTTTTCCAGTACAAATATGTAATTTGGATGCCAGTATGGTAATCAGAGACTAATATTAATATAATGAATAATAATGGATAAATAATGGATAAAATATGAAGTGAAATACTACAAGGATTAACTCCCCAGTTTAACACAGAATAAGATACACATTTTGATTGTAGCTTTGTTTCTTTTCAGCTAAATAAATTTTTAACTTGGGTTAAATCAATATAGCTAAGGATAATTTAATGAAAAGACACAAATTGTATTTTCTTTTCTCTTTGAAATAAATTAATTCACAAGGTACTTTATCTTGTTTAAAACTCATCCCCAGAGATACCAAATAAGGTTACTTTAATGTGGAAAAATAAACTCAGTGCAGTGGAGAGGAGTTTAACAACATTGATAAATAAAATCTAAACGTCAATACTTGTTAGCATTCCTTTAACTGCACTTTTCTCTGATTTAATGAAAACTTTGCAGTATTTCTTAACACTAGAGCACTATTGATTATAAAATATTATCATTTGCTACCTGAAAGCCCAGTTTATTCAAATATGTAAACAAATAATCTATGAAAAAACAATGAACTAAAAAGTAAACCATCTAAATAAATTTTTGCCAAGGCAGTAATTTCACAGTACTTAATAAAAACAATAACTTGCAATGAAGCCGGGGAATGTCTTGAAAATTTGACTAGCAACTGGTTGTAGTGTCAAAATGATTCAATATAGAAGGTACATTTCAACAGATTTAGTTGTTGCTCTATTTTCTAAACCCCTCCCTTTGAGATTGTGCTAGAAGAAATGTGGACTTCTGTACACAGCTAAAAACTAGAAGAGTGTCAGAGCTAAGGAACAAATTTTGTGAGATAGACAATATCCTACAAGAGCCATCCTTACTTGTGCTCCTCTGGAATGAACACTGGGAGGCCACCAGACAGTTATTACACTTTTTCACTTTGGTAAATGCTGTATGTGCTGTGTGCACCTACTGCCCCAAAGGTGAGAATAATTTTGATTATCATATTTTGGTCTCTTGGTTCTCAGAGCCGGGGTTTGATCACATCCTGTTTGGTGCAAGTCATTAAACATTTTTTTGTTGATAATTTTAAGGGAAATATGTTTTGAAAACACTATTCAAAAGTGTAAGATTTTACAGATAAGGTAAGGGCTGTATTACAATCCACTTATGCAGAAAGATTAGCCAAAAAGGTTTCTGGCTGTCTGATTTTCATATGACCTACAGAGGACACAATGAGCCCCTTAAACTCCAGCTGCATCCCAGCAAACCTGCCCCCAGCAGAACTGGAAGAAAAACCTGAAGATGTGATGTAAAAAAGGCAAACCTCTTTACTATTGGCCTGCAGAAATCAAGTGTCAAACTATGTCAAAAATTCAGAGTAGACAAAATGTCCCCCACATTTGTACTAGGAAAAAAATCCCTGCAATGATACCAAAAAGAATATGGGAAAAAATTCTGTTTGGAGCAGAGATAGGAGGGGAGGGAAGGGATTTGACTGAGATCACTGGAGGAGGATGATGAGTTGGTGGTGATGCCATCAGAGCTTCTCACTGTAACACAAAATATCTGCAGAAAACCTAAAAATGATGGCAGGGTGCCAGATCATTGCCTGGATATATTCACAGGCCATTTCTTTCTAACTGATGGAGTAGGAGGATTGAAAAGGGAAACATGCATAGTCTTGGAATCAATTTGCCACTTCTTCCTCCTGATTCTCATACCTTTACCACAAAGTCTTCTGGAACACCTCAGATTTTAGGATAAGGTCCAAATGTGTCTTGTTACTGTTAAAATATTTTATGAATCATAGAAGGTTATTCCAGGCTTCAGGCTGCCTAATGGGAGAGACAGCTTTGGCAAAAGCAGTGTTTTATTCCTCTGATTAATGTTCTACTTAAAGAATTGCACTAAAGTTTCTGGACCTACCCAAACTTTCCAAGTTATATGCAGATAACTTCTCATTCCTTATGTCACAAGGAACTGTGGAAAAGCAGGTTGTATCCTGTATTCCTGCTGAGCACTGGGATAGAGAAGCATGGTGAAATGTATAAAATATTGACTTAATTCCCTGAAAATTTGTCCTTTCCATAATTTCTACAAGTCTTAGATAAAAAATAGCATTGCTGGAATAGAGCATTTGCATTTTGTGCCAGGCTTGCTTTATATCACTTAGGAAAATATCCCAATGAATCCTATGTAAACATTATTAGAAAACAATGCTTTATTAAGACTCCATGGTCTGTCTGGTTAAACAGCTTCTATATCTCCTAGCAGTGAGTATCAATCCCATTTTCTATGTATTTTACATTGCATTTTTGACATTGCAAAAGTAACTTCACAAATTAAGCCATTATTTTAAAATTTGCATGGGAATGTCTGTTTTCTGGGGACTTTCATAAAAGTTTAATGAAACTGAAGCTATTAGGTTCAGTTTTTTTTCTTCTGGAAAGCACTCTTGCTTTTGGAACACACAGTATGTTTACATCTTAAGTTGCCCTAGCATATCAATTAGTAAACATGCTTATGAGATTGTCCATTTAAAACAACATTTTTACACTACATATAGCCTTGTAAATCACAGGATGCTGACAACATGAAATGCCAGCTGTGAAATGAGAAACTGATGAAAATGCAGTAATTCTGAATTTTAATATAATATAAATCATGTCAGCAATATTTGTGAATAGCAGCTGTCAAGATTTCATTTGAACTGCATGTATTATGGTATTTTTATATTCTTTTCTGATAAATTAGACCTCCCTCTGCCCCCTCCCAACCTTGCTGTATGATAACCTTTGCAAGGACTGGAAATTAGTATAAAAATTTTGACTGAATGACATGAAATGTATTGTCACAATATTCAAACAGAGAGAATAATGGCTTCAAACTGACAGAAAGTAGGTTTAGATCAGATACTGGGAATTAGGAATTGTTCCCTGGCAGGGTGGGCAGGCCCTGGCACAGGGTGCCCAGAGCAGCTGTGGCTGCCCCTGGATCCCTGGCAGTGCCCAAGGCCAGGCTGGACATTGGGACAGGGGGAGGTGTCCCTGCCATGGCTGGGGTGGGGCTGGATGAGCTTTAAGGTCCCTTCCAGCCCAGGACATTCTATGATTCTCTGAATTAAGATTGTGTTCAAAAACATCACATACATTATAGTGGTGCTATTTATTTTAAAAACTTAGTATTTAAACTTTTCCAAAACGTGTTTTATTTAAAGATGTGATGGAGGCTGGAGAATTCTATCGAGCAGATTGTCATCTTCAGAGTCTTATCCTGCAAAGAAATCCAATAGATCAGAATGCTCCTTTATTGTGGTGGTTTAGATATGGAAGTAGCTGCAGAATCAGACCCCCAGTGTTGGGAGCCCTGTATCTCTGCACTGCCTGGCAGTGCTGTGTGCAAGGCAAGAAAATCAAGATCAGGCTGGAATGCCTAAAAGGAACAATTATTTTCTGAGATTTTTGTTACTGTGTATTCATCTAAAGCAAAGGAATTTGTTCATGACTGCAAAACTCCCTCTGTTTACTTGCCTGCTCTCTGAACGCTGCTTTTTGTTCCCATCATCTCCTAAGGTGTCAAGAAAAATCAGAAAATGCTGCTGGTTTTGAATGTGCTCTGAAATGCTGGTGTTTCAGTGAGTGATACAATCACAACTAAATGAGTTGCCTGTAGGATAAAGAATTCAGATGTCTGTCAGTGAAGTGACCCAATTTGTATTGAGTTTTAGGAAGATAAAATTGAATTGCTTGCATAATTTAATAGGATTTGCTTCAAAAATCAATGTATAAAATCATTTAAGCCTATTGTTTGAACAGCAGCAAACAAACAACATTAAACAGTTGTACCATCAAGGTGTGAAGTGCAATTTTCCTACAGACAGCTCCCACTTTAGGGCTGAGGCTGAATGTGAGATACAGGGAATTCCTAAAGTTGGGAAAGGCAGTCACGGGGAAGCTGAGTGCCTTCAGAGGAGGAGCAGGTAACAGCTCTTGCTTTGATTTCCCAACCAGTGTCACTTGGCCTTTCCGTAGCTGTGAAAAACAAGGTTCGCTTTCCTGGGAGATTTTAAAGGGTTTAATAAAAGACAATGAGACAAACAATAAAGCAAAAGGTTATAATGGCTGGGTGCTCAGCATTCAGCCAAGAGCAGCCCTGCTGTTCTGGGGACACCCCTTAAATTCATCAGCCCCTTGCATGTTCATAGACCTGTCACACATTTTCAAACTTTTCTATAAACTATTTCCCATATTCCAGGAACTGTTTTACATGGCCACTCCTTGAGTCTGCCTTTTTAGAGCATGTGTGTTTCCTGGCTGTGGTTTTAATTTATTTTTCTTATCAGTCTTAATTTGGGCTGTGGTTTTCAGTTTCCACAGACAGTCGGTGCTGGTAGCTGGTGTGTCAGCAGCCGGTGTCTTCACTGGGTGTCATCCAACCAAGGCAGTTCCTTACTACAGACACTCTATCAGCCTGTGTTACTCCTAAAGAAAACTACATCTTAAAAACCATTTCAACACCACACATATGGTATCCACCCTAATACTTGTGAAAAGCCAATACCATGATATGTGTTTATAACAATAATTTAGATTGGGTAATTAATTTTCATGGAGGGCTTGGTTTGCTGTAAATGTTGTGTAGGCTGCTGCTCATGGCATGGGGATGTCACCTGCTGGTCAGAATGAGCCACCCCTACTGGCATCCCAGTCCTCCTATCTAATGCTGAAATAAATATGTAAGAGCAACGTAATCAAGAATTATTTCATGAGGAAGCCACCATATTTCAGCAGCATGATTTCATGCTCAGCTGGCAGTGATTGTAGTGAAACCCAGAGGGCAATCACAGGAGTTACAGAACTGTCATTTGAAGGAAAAATCTTCTCCCTTTACCAATATACAAACTAGACAGAGCAAAAGGGAACTTCAGCAAAAAACAAATGTCAGTTGAAGGTAATGAGGCATGAATACACTTTATAGTGGGAAGAAACTCATAGAGAAATTATTAAATAGCATTTCAAAACATAAATACCTACAGAAACTACTCCTGGAGTTAAAAAGGGCAAAGTTTGCAAACACAAGAATGTTGGTCCAAAAGAAATTAGCAAAATCCCAGTGACTTTCCCTGCGGGGGGTGTGCTGTGCACTAATTGCAGCTCAAGAATTCTAGAGGGAGGACTCATATCCAGAATGGAACACCCAGGTAGTTTGCAAACACGTACTCTGTAATTCCAGTAGCTCACACTTTGGCTTTGAGGGAACTTAGGACTTTCTATTCAATACAAAAATTGGTGACCATCCTGAGAAAGTTTTGATAACTTTGATTTTCTGATTTGCAGCTCCCTTTTCTGGAACACAGCACCGAGTACAGTGGCTTCCTCTCCTCCACCACTATCAAATCACTGAAAAATGCAAACAAAATTAAGTACTTCGTCCACCTCCAATTAAATAATATCTTCCCCCAACATAATGGTGGCTGCTGCATTATTCTGCCAGCAGTCTGGAAGTTTGGAGTCCCTTTTCTGGATGAAAATATAGAGCATGTCTTTCCACTCAGAAAATAGAAAATTAATAGTTTGTTAGGAACTTTTAATAATGAGAAAATAGGCTGGGGCAGAAAAATCCTGTAATCCACTAAGAGCACGAGAGGAAACATTTGCTGAATAAGACAAGAAGCAATCAGAGTTGGATTTTTAACATTTTAAAGTTTGTTAGTCCTAGAAGACAATCACTAAACCTTTAATACAAATTAAATAAATATATAAATAAAAAAAATATATATTATATATATGTATAAATGAACTTCAGAGGTGGTATTATTTGTTGGCTTTTGGGAGCTTAAAAATTAATCCAACTCAAAGCAAAAGTCTTTTCTCATGTCCTGATTGCAGCTCTGGCTAGTAACACATCTACGCCGTAGGGCAGATGAAATATGATCTTTGCTTTTATACAGGCCTGGAATTTCTAGAAGTCTAGGTTTGAAAACTTTTAGAAATGGTTGCACCTTCAGAACTGTTGTGCTTCTTACCAGATGAATAATTCTGATTTTAATTTTGTTGTGATGTATATTTTCTCTCCTTGAGAACTTAGTGATTACTCCTGCTATCCTTTGTGTTATAATAGATTTTTTTTAAAAAACCCAAGTTGTGATAAATATTTATCATGGACCCTTTAGGGGATTTCTGCTCCCATCTGAAGAGGTTTAGTCTCACTTCTCTATTTAATTTCTTGTGCAGATGCTGTCTCATAGCTCTTACCAGTGGTGTCAGCCTCTTTAAATCTTTTTTGGTTCTACTTTATATTTTAAGCTGAAGTGATCAAAATTGTTGGATTGTGACTAATTAATGTAGTGACATAGTCATGTTTTTTCTCTTCAGTAATTTTTAATGCTCTAATTCCCTTTTTGAACAGTTCTGTTCTCATTTGAATGTATCCAAAGAACAATCTGAAGTGAAATGAAGTTCTGTCTCCCAAGGGAAAACAGTAGAAAAAATATATATCCTGATGCTGATTCTTTTCCATTGGCATTTCTTTGCATTTAGTATTATTTAATTTCATTTGTTATTTTATTACCCTTAGTATTGTGAAGTCCTTCAACAGCTTTTCACATAACTGTTTTCTTTCATTTTCCAGAATAACTACGTATAGTCAACAAAATTCTACCTCAGCATTCTTTTGTTCTTCTGGATCCCCTATGTGGAATAGCCTATGTCTTAATCTAAATCCTTCCCTAATTCCCTTGGTACCTTTCCTATTATGGCAACAAGTCTTTCTTCTTATCCATTATATCCAGTCTTTTAAACTGTCAGTAGTCCTTAAGAGAAGCTTCTCCTTTATCCATTGCCATGTCTGTTCTCTGCTGAGCCTTTGGAAATGGATCATGTGAAAGAAAATTTTAAAATAATCCTCTGGATTTGCCTGGCCCTGCAGTTCCTTAACAAATGGATCCATAAGGTTGGGTTCCCTCCGTGCAAATTAATTTGATTTATCAATTTGTTTATAATTTTTTGTCCTTTATTTAAATTTCTACAAATTTATTTACGATAGAGGTCAGAATTTCTTGTTTGTGCTCATGAAATCAACCCTGGGTCCCATTTTAAACACAGATGTTGCACTTACCACTCTGTGGTCAGTTGTTGAAGATTATCCAATAGATAACACATCATCCTCAGAGTCCAGCAAGTTCATATTTAATTACATTACAACTTTTAGGTGAATAGTTTCTTCAATTGTCAACTTGTGATGACTGGTTTTTATTTCCTGAAACCTTATTTTTTTATTAACACCTAAAACCGAGGCAGATCCAGAACACGTAGTTTTTAAAGAATTAATTAATTGTTGCATATAGGTAACACCTTACAAGGGAAGGCCAGGTAGAATCACAGCTTAGGCCTGTTAATTCAGCTAAGCACAAAAGGAGTGTGGGAAAGGGACTCAGCTGAATTGGAGATACAAAAAGAAGTTATGTCACCATGGCGTGCTCACATTGTGGTGTGTGGTGCCTGGTTGAATTATGTTTGTCATGATTTAAAACTATGATGGGCTAGCTGCTGCAAAAGGGCTGGTTTTTGCAATAAAAATCCTCTCCTGCACCTGCCTGGGGACTCTACATTGCTCTGCATTGCTTTGCTTCGTGCATTTAATGAATCTCCCAAATCTCCCAAACCTTCAGAGTAGGCACTGGTGGAAACACTCAGTTCAGCTTTTTTTGTTGTGGTCTGAATCTCCTCGAGTTCTCTTTTCCTTCCTTGATAATCTGTCAGCCCTACCAGCTCTGGCATGGCTTTAAGGTCCCTTCCAACCCAAAACACTCCAGGATTCTGATTCTCTGGTGGGTTATAGGATCTTTTCCAGCTTATGGCTGCTTAGACATAGTCACTTCTTTTTATTCTGCTTGCAGATGTTCTATTGGGACTGGAAAGCATTCATATGATAATTAAGTAAGTTGAGATTGTTGGAATATGAATAAACAAGTTTGTAAATACCAATTAGATGCATTTATTGAGTGTGAGCCGAACAAATGTTTCTAAATGGTGTATTTGAGAAAGGAAGTTCAGTTACAAACCAAGTCTTAAAAACCTCTGCCTTGGGACTTCATAAGTAAAAGAGAAAGAAATAATTCATACATTGCATCCACACAATCTCCTTTTCTCATAGCTTTCTGTATCCCAGAAATCATATTTGGAGTGCCACTATTGCAGAGATACAGCTCTTTTTGGCTGGAATAAGCTTTCATGCATCCGAGCAGCAACAAAACTAAAATTTGATTTTTCCAGATAAATTTTTTATGATATGTCAAGCACTGCTGAAAACTTTGGGGACGCTTCATGTGACAAGGTGAACTGTAACATCAAAATATTCTGAGCTTTCAAGTTGATCCTTGCAGTCCTTTGTTGAGTGCTCAGTTCTGAGCTGCACATCTGTGCACGTTGTCACTCCGAGCAGCTGGTAGGACTTGGGGAAATGGAAGTGCCCAGGCTGCCAAACTGATCCTTCCTCCACAGGGAAGGGTCTCCATCACTCATTCATCACTTCATCTCTCCCAGTTTTTCATGTGGTTCCAAATCCGTTTGTATTCATCCACGAGGAGGAGTCAGGAAATGTACGGCGCTGTCAGATTCCTGTGCAGTCCCCCTTGGTCCTTTTAATGTCCTGGTGTGTTTCATTGAAGTTCTTCATCATGAAACAAGCAGCTCTTGTCTTCTGCAGGTGGATTTTTCAGATTCTTAGACCTGATCCATGGGGCTGACAAGTATGGGAAATTCTTGGAGAAATGCTGGGAAAGAAAACGTCCCAAAAAAAGTAGTTGCATCACAAATTTTCTGCATTTAGAACAGGCATCAAATTTATTTCTGACTAAAAAGTTAATATAAAAGAATTCCTGACATCTAGAAATAATTAAGGAAATAATACCAAGCGCTTTCTTATTAAGGCAGTTCCAATGTGAAATATTTTAATTTTGAACTCTTATTATCTCATGTGTATAAATGCCAATCCCTCAAATGAAGCTGAAGCATTCACAGACCCTTTTCCTTACAGGAATTCCCACACTGGTATCCCACATCTTCTGAGTATTTCAGGAGTCAGGCAGTGCTTCACTGCCTTTCACTGGAAACTGAATTGGAAGAGAATAATTAGTACTGAATAAAGAGTTAAGACATCTACACAGTGAAGCTGAACACTTGATCCTCGTGTTCTAGACTGGATCTATTTATCCATGAGAAAGAAACTTAACCTTAAAAAACAAAACCAAACCCTCAAAGCCAAACAAACATAAGCAAAAAATTCCAGCCTGAAACTTGTGCAGATGACACTGCAGTTTTCTAATCATCTGCTGAAAAAAGGAGTGCAAAAAGTACACAAATTTCAGATTATGTTTTATTTGTATGGTTTAGGGCTTTAACTGTCAGGTCACAAAGTTTAAGAGAAGTTTTAAAATCATCTTTTTGGATGTTTCAGAAGCATGTTGAGTTAATCATCTTTATCTTACAGTTTTTGAAGAAATATGCGGACATAGATGATTATTAACACAGAGAATTTCATTATTATCAAAAAGGTGGTTATTAATGAAGAGAACACTGAGTTTCTGTGAAAAACAAGTAAATCCATGTAACTTCTTTTACTTCAATCTGATTACATACAGGCTGCCAGTAGCATCTAACATAAAGAAAAAGCTGGTTTTTTTTCCTGCAGTTATGATCGCTTTAAATGCTGCCATTTTTAGGACACTTTTTGCTTCAAAAGTGGCAGAAAAGCTATTTCAAAACTTGGAAGTGAGCACATGGCTGTCTAGGGGGAAAAACCAACATCTTATAAGACATTGCAAAAATTTAATTTCTGAACCAGTATATATAAAACCCCAAATTGTTTGAGTTTTATTTTTTTTTCCCTTTCCCTCTTTCCCTGTTTCAAGACAGTTGGCAACATTAGCTTAGATCATAAAATAAGTCCTTTAAAAATCTAAGCTTACTGCAGCCTGTCATTCCAGCATGTCTGGCATCTTCAAATGTCTTGCAGAAAGAAGGTGACATTAATCTGCCAGTCCTCCTTCCCAAGTTTGTGACTTTTTCGAGGGCCTGAGGCAAACACATGTGCCCAGCCACTCCAGGATTTGCTAATGCTCCTGCAGTGCCGTGGTTCTCTACCCCAGCAGCTGTTGTTTAGTGATAGATCACTGAAGCAAAAAATTATGCTGGTATAAAAAATAAATCTTGAATCACAGCTCTCATTCTTATGCCTTTGTTGTGCATTAGTGGCAAACCTCTGGGATTCATTTAGCTGTAATCATTCGTTACTGAGGGGCAGAGTGTCTTTGAGACACTGGTGATGGAGTCACCTTTGAAACGAGTGCAAATGAGTCCAAATCATTCAGCAATCCCTGCTCCCCGGCTTACATTGTAGAGCTGGCACATCCTTCAGGAGCCTGTTCAGCATGTATAACACAAACTGCAATATAAAGAAAGACATTTTACTTTTTTATCCTATAGTTCTGAGACAGTTTAATTAGTTTACCGTCTGGATTTGTACTCCTTTATTGAACAATGGCAGCTATACAAAACAAGCACCAGGAGGCAAATGCTGCTCCTGTTTACACTGAGGGTGAAAAAGACCTGTGGGGTGTCAGATCAAAGCTCAGTGGAGCCAAGAATAGTGGTCAATGATTTGGGATTAACAGCAGAACATCACCAGAGGATGCTCAGAGCTGTTTGGGGTGGGGTTGTTACTCCAACTGCCTTTTCATGCTCATTCATGTCCAAAATCAAGGGGGAAAATATAAGTTTTAATTTAACATAGAATTTATTTTGCAGTTCAGAGATGAAGATGAGCAAGCTCCTAAGACAGCTGTGAGAGCACTTGAGGCACTACCTGTACCCACTCACTATCTGATCAGAGTGGGGAATTCAGTGCATAGGTTTTAAAGTTTTCATACTGAATAAAAACATTTCCACTTGTGTATAAAATATTACACCATCCCCAAAAAGTTGTTGGATTTAGATTTTTGTTCTGATTTGTTTTCAGAAAGCTGTTTGACACACTCTGAATAATTCAGATAATGGCTATGGTTTGGACTGATAGCTAATATATGGATCCTTGCAATAACCAATCTCATACTATAGTTATTGGTTTAAAAAAACAAAACCAAAACTAAAACCAGGATAAACTGCAGATTAAAAACAGATTCAAGGAGAGCTTCTGAAATTTTCAATTTTAATCCCTCTAGATCCTTTTTTTCCCTTTTGGTCATCGAGTCTCAGCTTTCTCTCTTAAGTCCAAAGTGTTGTCACTGTGCACTGGCCTGAGAACACCCTGGACAGGAAGAGCTCATGTCTGAATTAAGCTGAGGGCTGAGCAAATCACAGCTTTTCCTCTCTGATTTTACTGGGAGGGCTTGATCCTGCCTCACCTTGTGAGCAGTTTTCTAAATAATGTTTATGAGTGAAGTTTTTCTGTTAAATTGAAAGAGTGAAGAAAAGATAAGAATGCTTTCATTTAGCAGTTGGATAATTACAACAGACCCAGGAAAATTTTTACTTCTTTGTTTCCACCTGAAGTAAATCATGGCCAGTTCTCACAAAGCAGGTTTGACTATTCCAGGGCAGGAATTCTCAGTTCCTTCACCTTGGATGGAAAGGAGCTGACTGCTTCAGTCACACAGGAATTTCTGGTTCCATTTTTACTAGTTGGATCATTTTTCCCCAGTAATAGTTTCAAATGAGATACAGTCAGTAGTAAGTGGGAAAGCATCTTCTATATTCTCACTTAGCCAACATTGAACTTAACCAAACTGAGCTTAACAATTATACCTCTGTCACTCTCCCTCAAATATATATATATATATATAATTTATATATATATAGTACCTTCCTCAAGCTTAAATATATCAGCACTTTGCATAATTATCATAATAGACAACTCACATTTAGTCTATCATTTAACTCAGAATAACCTAGCAAAATTTTTGAACACTGAGTTATATTTATTGTCAATAATTCCCACAGAGCTTCTGCATTTGAAAAACCAGAGCTGCTTGGTTATGTCTAAATACCAAAGTCCAAGCCAACTTTTTATGTGATTTTAAGGATCAGTGAGGGGCAGGTGTGTGTCCTACACCATGGGAATGCTCATGCAGTGTCATTGCAAGCACTGATGGAGACACTTTCATTATGTGAATGAGCTGGGATTGGCTGGGGTAGAGACACTTTTCTTCTTTGCAGTGGCTGGGACAGGCTGTGTTTGGGTTTTTCCTGGACACAGGGTTGATAACTCAGGATGTTTTTTGTTATTGCTGAGCAGGGCTTACAGAGAGCTCAGGCCTTTCCTGCTTCTCAGCTCAGCCCACTGTTGGAACCCTGGGAGTTTTGAGCTTTCTGTGCTTTCTGACACTGACCCCCAGGGGAACACTGCTTTTGACCTGAGGCCTTGGAGAAGGATCCAAATTTGAGTGATGGAGTTAAAATCACGGGTGTGTAGTTAAATAGGAGTGTGTGATTTCACATGGTGAAGGGTTTTAAATCTGGGGTTTTAGAATATAGTAATAGCTATGGGACAAGATGGAGGATTTTGGGTGGTGTCTCTTCCTTCTTGCTCCTTCTGTTGATTTCAGGCAGTAGTTTTTGGTTGGATAGTTAGTGCTGCACTGCAGGTCACTGATGTTTGCTCATTGGGTCAAAAGTATAAATTATATAGATGTTAGCTTTTAATTGGATAGTTTGCCTTTAAAAGACCTTGTAAGTAGTGAGATCCACCGACATTTTCTCACTTTTAACTTTTTAGCTGGAAGTGTTGCAGAACTCTGTACTTTAGATAAGAATTAATAAACAGCTGAGTCCAAACATGAAAATCCCTCTCTTGTGCTTCAATCCTGACTCTGAGTGAAGGCAGAGGAAAAAAGAAAATAGCCACTAATATGTGGAGTCATTAATACCCCACCAGCAAGGAGGCTGAGGGGTCACAAGCAGCTGGGAGGGGACAGAGCCTGGACAGCTGACCCCAGGGATGTTCCACACCATGAAAGGTTGGGCTCAAGGTTTAAAACTGGGGAAAGAAGGAGGAAGAAGGGGACATTTGGAGTGATGATGTTTGTCTTCCAAAGTCACCGTTCTGTTCTCCTGGAGATGGTGGACACCTGCCTGCCCATGGGAAGTGTGCCATGAATTCCTTCTTTTCCTTTGCTTGACTCTGAGAATTTTGCATTACCAATTAAACTCTCTTTTTCTCAACTCACAAGTTTTAGAATAATAGAACCATAGAATGCTTTGGGTTGAAGGGGATGTTAAAGCTCATCCAGTCCCACTCTCTGCCATGGGCATGACACCTTCCACTGTCCCAGGTGCTCCCAGCCCTGTCCAGCCTGGCCTTGGGCACTGCCAGGCAGGGATGGAGGTTTTCCCACTTTTACATTTCAATTCTGTCTCCATGTTGGTGTGGGGTAGTGAGTGAGCGGCTCTGTGGGGCTTAGTTCTCATCTGGGGTTAAACCATAACACCAGGTCATGAGCTTTTAACCCATTTTTCTCTTTCTACATGTCTCTTAAATTCAGTCCTGGGCAGTTTGTATCAGGTCATTATTGTGAAAACTGCAAACTTACCAAGGTAATGGTTTAAATTATTTTTTTTTTCTTTTAGATGTAGACTAACAGATTTTTAATGAGTTGCTAGTGGTTTTAACTTCAGGGTTTAGTGCTGCATTTATGAAGCTGCCTCCTCTATAAACATGACTGATAATGAACCAGACAGGGTAGGAAACAACAAATAACTTGAACATATAGTGGAATCCAGCTTTGCTTTTTGACTGTATGATTCCTCCCAGAAAGAAGCACACTTCTCATCTCTTAAAATATTATTACAGAGAGATAAAATTTACTTCTACCAAGAACATGAAAAGAGACTGAAAATAACATTAATGCTTTATATGAATCTTACTATTATTCATCATGTAGTACTAAAAAGATGGCTAATAATCAAATTACAGACAAATACACACCAGCAGCAGTAATTGTTACTGTATGAATAAAGGTAATCCTCTAACTCCTGGGTTTTTTTTGTCCCTGGGCTAAACTAAATAATGACTTACAGAATTCTAACTTCTCTTCTCCTGTAGTATAGCAGCATAATCTTTCAGCTGACTCTCAGCTGGCCAGAGTCAAGTGAGAAATATTGTTTTACTAGGAAGCACTGAACCTTGGAAAAAGGTGTGACCCGGTTCCTTCCTCCAATTTCTCTCTTGTATCATGGGACAAAATGTTGTCTTAAAAATTCTCTTTCTAAACTTAGAGAGGTGGGGGAAAATCTTGAATGTATTCCAGGCACTCTCTATCTCCTGCTTAAAAGCAATGAAAGAAGGAGAGAGCACAAGGCATTTGTGTACTTCAGTGTTTTACCTCTTTAGTCTGAAACACCAAGAATTACACATTTTTCACTGTACTGAGCATGGTTTTCCTGTGCTTGAGCAAACCTTCAGCAGCTGCCTGTTGGGGACTGCATGTCCCATTTACTCTTTGAAGCTTTCCTACTTCAGAAGGAAGTGAATGCACATCCTGCTGCTTGGAGGAGCAGGGCTGAGGTAAGGGGGCTTGACCTGTGAAATATTTGTTAGTTTGGGGTCTGCTGTAATTGTTAGCCAGGCCTCCTTTCATTTGGAATAGTCAAAAATCTTAAGAACTGTTGTCAGCGGAGGTTGAATGGATCTGCAGGAGTACCTGCACAAGGAAAAAAGTTATAGATTTTGTGAGGGGGAAGGATCTTGAAGCCACAGCTCTGTGTGGAAACAACGAATGGAGAGTTCTGGCATTAGATTGGTTCAGTGGTCATGTAAAAGTCAAACAATGGGGGGAATTTTCCATCCCAGCCCTGGAGTGCATATGGTAGAGCTCTAGGAGCACTGGTAGAGTAAAAGCAGCTTTTATACCAGACATGCAAACCCTTCAGACATGGGAAACAGTACTTTTATAGAGCATGAGATGTTATACATCTGGAATATTAAAAGATCACATTTCACTGAACATTTATAATAGTCAATGTATGTTTTTCTCAGCTTTGTAATTCATAATACACATCAACATTTTCAAGTGTGCAGAATCCATGGAAATTTTATTTCCTAAGAGTATCAATTGCTATCTGTATTTTGTTGTTGAAATATAAAGAAAAATAGTGAATACAATTCCTTGTTTAGAATTTTTATTTCTTCTATTAGTCCAAGTGAGAAAAATTCATCCATGTTTGATTAATCTTATTTGATTTTTTTCACTCTTTACATTAATGCTCAGTTATAATAACATTTTGTGTTTCATTTGACTCTTTGCTATCTAGTACAGAATCAAAAAAACACTAGTAATAGTGGGTTCAATCAATTTCTAAGTGCATACATTTCCTCTAGGTACTGATCTAATTGCAATCATAGGAGACATTAAAAAACATGCTCTAAAATGGGAAAATTGTCTAAGTACAAGTGCTGTATACAATGAGTAAACATGTATCTGATTCTTCTAAGTGCTTCTGGAGTAAAACTTTATTAATTCACATAAATAATCACATACATAATTCAAGCTGCCTCCCAAAATGTGATTTATACACTTGACCCAAAAGACAGCAAACACTTGAGTATCCATTTCTGTATTACAGAGAGCATGGCTCAATTTGACCCCAGCTCTGGCTCTTTGCAGGTGGATTTTATGTGTCAGGACCTCGAGTGCTCCAGTGTGACCCTGACAGCTGCACTGGGGCTCTCACCTGTATGGGCCCTGTGGATTTTGGGCTCTGTGTAAGCTCAGCCCTCGCTCTTCAGTCCTCATTTGAGGTCCCTCACAGTGTCCTTGTCCTGTCCCTGTGGTGTACATGTGGCACATCTGATGTCCCATCTGCTGCAGGGTGGCTCAATGACCCCTGGGGTGCACATTTGCACCTGGAGCTGTCTTTGGCCACCTCTGCCAAAGGTGGGCTTGGACCCGTGTAGGAGCTGTGTCACAGCCCTGCTGGCATTTGTCTCAGACCCCAACTCCTCGTGCTTCTGCCTGGACTTTGTTTGGGCTCTGGGCCTGTTTCACACTTGTCCTTCTCGAGGTGGCCACTGGGTCTGGCCACCAGCACAGTCCCCGTGTGCTGTGCCCAGATCCAGCACCTCTCTTGCTGAGGATGCTCCCTGGCTCCCCTGGCTGCTTCCTGACATGCAAAATACTCTGTCTGTCCTAGATGCTGTGGTTTTCATCCTGGGAAAACTATTTCATTTCCCCAAATGCAATCTCAGCAGGGCAATAACAGAAACACAAGGCAAGTACAGAGCACCCAAATTACAGCTCCTGTGGGTGGAATGGCAGGTGAATACTATTGAGTGTCAAGCTAAAACAATGGGACTTGAACTTCTGAGCTGGAAACTCTGCATTTTCCCCTATCACACAAGAGCTCTGCATTTCAGTTTCAATTCTTGTGCTGGAGGAAAGTAAATAATACATCATTTCCTACTGAAAAGAAATATGATATGAAACAGTTGGAGGGTTTTTTTTCCTATCAGCCTTGATCTCTGAATGATGAACTATATTCCAACCAAACAACTGGGTATTGAAGTGGTCTAATTTCTTGAAATTTGAAATCGCTATCTGATTCATATGTCCAGTGCTAATTAAAATTGGGAACATGATGCCCTCTCCTTAGCACCTGTCTGCTCTCCAGGTGATACAGGGCTGGGAGAAATATTCCAGTAAAAACCAGAACAGCAATTTTTGCTGGAAAAATAAGTACTATTTAGATGAAATAGTATTCTTTAGCCCTGGCACTATTTTCTAGATCAGAGTATTTATGTAGAGTTACATTAGAAACAGTTACATTAGAAAGTATTACTTTAGTGCTGAAAATAATATTTCATGCAAAATAAAGAAATTTAGGGAGAGGAAATTTGCTTTCTATCTTCCCAGATTTTAGTGATCTAATTAAAAAGATCCAACTGCATTTCTAGATAAATATAAAATGAAATTGTCCTAATACTTACTTTTAAACTGGTAGAAAATAGCTTTGGTGTTTGATGGGATCGGATGAATGCAGCTAAAGTGGAAATAGCAAATTTTCATAGAAGATTTTTCTTACTGTGAGCTGTTTTCCGTGGTTTTAACCTCAATCAAAGTACACTGATGTTCACTTTCAAGGTCTATGTAGTAGTTGTTGAATGTGTTATTCTCCTAAATGATACCTGGGTTTGTACTGAAGTTATCAAATGTATTATTAGACATTTGGGCATGTATTTTCAGTTTTGCTCTTTTAAGCTGGCTCAGGGCAAAATATTTTTCCAAGCCAGGAGTGAACTGTAGCTTCTAGACTGGGATGAGATCCATGTGTAGCACAGAGAGGTGTTCATGTGTTGTTCTGCAAAGTAAATGCTGAGGAGGCAGTGTCAGTGTTGGCTGAAGTCACAAACAGTGCAGAAAGAGAAAGGGTCCATATTCACAGAATCTCAGAACTGTCAGTGTTGGAAGGGACCTTTGGAGATCANCCCCGATGCCCCCCAGGACCCCACTGGCTCTCCTGGCTGCAAGGACCATGAGTGAACTTGTGACCCACCAGGACCCCAGGTCTTTCTCCCCAGAGCTNGGGCAGGGTCACCCAGGTGGCACAGGGACATGGCCAGGTGGGTTTGGAATATCTCCAGAATGGGAGAGAGTCCATGCCCTCCCTGGGCAGCTCCAGGGCTCNAGCTGCTGGGGCAGCTCCTGCCAGGCTCACTCGTGTCTCTGGGCAGGCTCTCACCCCTCTGCTTTAGCTGCCACTGGCTGTGGGGTTTGCAGCTCTGAGCTGTGATTTCCTTGCTTTCAGATCTCCTGCTCAGGAGGATTGATGGAGAGGAGGTGGATAATTCAGTCCTCACACGTAACACAGTTTAATCCCATAAGCACTCACATGAAAGCCAAGGCTGCTTCTGGGTTCCAGTTGTGTGAATTTATCAGAGCAGGGAGCCCTTGGGCAAAGTCTGACTAAGCAACTCTTTCCAACATGTGATATGGCTGACCTTGAAATCCCTGTCAGTCTTTATCTACATGGAACAACTGCTCATTGCGGGAACAATATACATGACACAGGCCTGGAAATAATTTTGGATCTTAAAATATTATTCCTCAATTGACATACCTTCATTTTCATTCCCCCACAACAAAGCTCTTTAAACCTTTGATTGCTTGGTGTATTTATTGACTATCAGTTATACCAAAATTATGAGGTTTAAACAAAGCAGTTCTTCATTGTAGTTGTCAGTATTTTATATAAAATGTGAGCAGGATTAGTCAGCAACAGGATAAAACAAGCCTCTGGTATCAGAACTGTGTTAGTGTTCATGGTGTTGCTACTGTTGGCTAAATGCTTGAAAGTGTTTAGCAGACCAATAGTAACCATTTGATATCTTCAGAATGATAGTGCAAAACCAAACCAAAATTAAAATGGTTTTAAATAGTTTTAAAGTCCATTTTATATATTAATAATAATAATAATAATCTTTTTGTGTATAGATAGAATGTATGAATGTAAGAGTTCTGCCTTTGTTTATTCCTTTAAAAAGGTGGTTCTACTACCAAAAAAAAAAAATTGCTTATTATACGTTTGAACGCATATCTAACTCTCTACTAGCTAGGAACAAGTTTACAGAAACCCACACAAAATATTCTGAAATGACCTTTCTGAATAATTGAGGATGGCTTTGCATTTTTACCAGCATCTCCATAAACTCAGCATGGCATCAATGACAGTTCACCACAACCTCAGCCATAGAGTAGCATTTACAAACATATTTAGAGAGCTTTACTGTAAGTAATGAAATTATTAGAGAGCAACCAGGACAAATATATCTGAATGTTAAAATGAGCTCAATAATTCTCATGGTAAACATATTTTTTCCTGAAGCTCTGGTGGCTAAGAGCTAGACTTTGTGCAATTGTGAAGTGGGTGGGTGATGAAATTGCTGCTTTTCTGTTTTCTTCCTGCATGAGATTGTAGTCTACACACAGAAAAACTGATACTATATTTCTGGGAAATGTTCTACTTGTGGCTATTTTCCTTTTTTTAATAGAATCATAGATGACTTGTCTTCGCCCACTGAACTTCTGCATTTTCCTCAATTGTTGTTCCTATTAATATTGAAAAGTATTTTCATTGTCTGAACCTGATCCTGTAGAGGAGGATTGCTCTCAGAACTGGAAATATGTGACTCAATAGAGAACATCCATTTCTATGAGTTACTTTGGGGCTGAGGCAGGTCTAAGGCAAAACTACTACAAGATTTTAATTTGTGAGTCAACCCTTCTGATTTTTCATTTAATTTCTTGTTCTCACACTCACCCTCCAAAAAAAAACCCTAAAAAATATCAAAAACACAGATACACTTCTAAATTTAGATTTGTTGTTATCAGAGGAAAAATTACCATATCTGCCCTTCCACCTCTTCAGCAGGAAGGGAGGTAGTCACCTTTCCTCTTGGAAGAGAAACTAAGTTTTATGTGTGAAAAAGCATTTGTGATGTTGAAAATTGTTAGTGAATCACAGCCCCTTTTGGGAACAGGACTAAACATAATGAGAATATCAATAAGGGTCAAGCTAAAAAAGGAATGTTAAAAGTCAATACCAAGAGCTGAACTGTTACTGGGCTAGAGCAATTAGCATCTGTTAGTTGTCTCCAAGTACTCCTAAGTGCTTAATTTGGAATATTAAACCACACTCCTTGTGGTTTAGACTCTTTTATATTCACATATAATCCTCATTTTTTCAGCACTCAGATGCCCAAGCTCCTGAAATTTTATATTCATCAACATAGGATGAGCTGCTTGGAAATCCCTGCAATATTTGAATGTTCTGACAAGAAGTGTCTGTATGTCACAGAACCTAAAAGGCTTCACATTGGTCTCAAGACTGGGGCACTGTTGCAGTTGGATTGAAATGAACTCTGCACTTCTGCATGTCCAGCAGCCCTCTGTGAGTGGGTATTTATATGGATGCTGATTATGACCATTTTCACCCATTCTTTATCATAACTCTGTGATGCAGAAGAGTGTTCTCGTTCTCATGGAAGTGTCAGCATCTGTATGTGGAGAAATAATTATTGACTTAGACAATTAACAAAGTAATTGAGATACTTTCTTTGCTGCCAATGCAGTGGCACAAGACTGGGAAACAGGAGATACTGTGCCCAAGATTCCTCTTCAAGTGCCTGATTATCCTGCCTCTATAAACACATCATTTGTTTAAAGTCAGCAGACGTGTTTTCCCCTCTTGTCTTCTCATTCTTGTCCCACATCACTGACAAAACATTCTCTCAGTTAACACACTGAGGGCAGAAAACGCCTGGGGCACACAAATAAGGCTTCAAGAGTTGTGTTGGTTTTGTATTAGGAGTGCAGGAGTGTCAGGATAAGGTTGTTTAAGCATCCACTGTCCTTGATTTCTTCAATGGTCACTATTTAAACAATCCAAGTGGAATTTCTAAATTATATTCAAAATCTTAAATTACTTAAATGTTTAGGCAACTGCTTTATATTTTTTGATTCTGGTTGTTGTATCACAGCAAGGCTGGACAAGTACAGACCACGTGCAGATGTGGGAGGCTGTACTTTACTCAGCAAGGGTAAACTGTTTCCAAAATAGAGAAAAATTAATTCTTTCAACTTTCATCTCTTTTTGTATTCATTGAGAAATTGTATCAATTCAAGGTACCATTGATTTCTGATTTGTACTGCAATAATTTAATTTCTACTTTTATTTTTCATATCGGTAGAAGTAAAAAAAAAATCCATTTACATTTATGATGTCAGATGAAACACTTTTAGTCTGGAAACTTTTCTACTTTAAATTTAGTTTGAATTTGAGAGTGAAAAATTCTTTTTACTATTGTTACACTGCAAAGCAGGCAGTACCTTTCTGATTAAGCCCTTTGAAATAAGCACATGGAGATGAATCCCTGTGGTTTGTCTCAGTGTAAAGTGCTCTTTATTCTATATGGAATGGCTTCCAATAATCATTCCTCTGGAACACAGAAATCCTTTTGTTCCCCTTTCAAATGTGCTTATCCTTCTTTCTTAGGAAACTGTGAAACAGAAGTGATCAAGAGAGAGTATTGATTCCAGAGAGAGCGATTTGAACCCAAACTGGGACACCATCAAGGGATAGGAGGATTTTTATGCCTGTTTCCATGAGCCATGGCAGTAGATTGTGAGTTTTGTATCATATTGCCAACAGGTGGCTGGAGAGAACATTGTTCTAGGAATGGAAGTAGTGATAGCCAATAGGGTAAAATTTCCTTTGATGGAATGATGCCTTCATGGGACACAGAGTCTGCTGCAAATATCAACAGAACAGGAACCCACTGCATGTAACGTATTTACATGAATTCAGCTATAGAATAGATGGTTATGACTCCCTCCAGGTGAACTTTGTCCTGTTGCCAAAGGAGGTGCCACTGCAGAAGTGTTTCCTGTTAGTCAAGGGCGTGGCAACAAATCTGTAGGAAAAAAGGGTCACTCATTTTCCATGCTGGGGTATGGACTCTTAAGCACATTCTTTATAACTTCCAGTGGCCTTCCAGCACCTGAGGGGAGCTGCAGGAAAGATGGAGAGAGACAATTGGCAAGGGCTGGAGGGACAGCACACAGGGAATGGCTCCCAGTGCCAGAGGGCAGGGCTGGATGGGATCTTGGGAATTAGGAACTGTTCCCTGGCAGGGTGGGCAGGCCCTGGCACAGGGTGCCCAGAGCAGCTGTGGCTGCCCCTGGATCCCTGGCAGTGCCCAAGGCCAGGCTGGACATTGGGACAGAGGGAGGTGTCCCTGCCATGGCTGGGGTGGGGCTGGATGATCTTTGTGTTCCCTCCCAACCCAAACCATTCCATGATTCTACGATGTAGAAAGGCTTGGAAACACAAGAACCCTTTTTCAAGGCCTGGGAAAAAGTGTTCTACTGCATCTGGGAAGTGTGGAGAAAAAAAAAGGCATTCAAATACTCTGTGCCATTTTTTCATATCACATGACTTGGCTGCAGCCTGGATTCCTAAACCTTTCAAGACAGACAAATTTAAGGCAAGTCCTGTCTTTCTAAAATGATATAGACACCCCAAAATTGTTTTTATAGATCCCCTGCGCTGTTTCATCTGCTTTTAAGGCTCTGCATTATTGTGGATGCTGTAAGGACATATTTCCTTGTGCACTCAGTAGCCAGAATGTGTGAAGTCTTGCAGAATTTCCTTGGTGAGCTCTGCCATCTGCTGTGGATCAAAGGTCAGCAATTCTCTGAATAGTAAATACCACACAGCAAAATTTCATAGGAAGAAGCTTCAATTTAAATTAGTTTGAAGATTTAATTTAAATACATTAATGAAATAAGCAAAAATATGTTTGTCACAATAGTTCTGAATGCCAACTCTGCTGCCTACAAAGAGTTCTTTATTACCCAGCTTGAAAGAAAATGTTATCTCTTAGTTATTCCATTGTTAAAAAGTTAAAAGTTCACACAGTTAGAATGCTCAGGTCAGATTGGTATCAGCTTCCTTCCACATTCATGAGTTCAGCAGTAATTTAATAAAAAGCTTAATTTTTTGCTCATAAGCTGGGATTCCAGTTAGAAGATTTAATTACAAAGCCTGTTTTGGGCACTTTTTAATACTGTGTTGTGGTGGCAGCACACTAATGTGATGTTTTGTGATTCAACATGTGCAAAATAAAATGTGCCTAGTATGCAGGAGTAGGATACTAATCACATGAAATGAGGAAAAAATACATAATTCTTTTATACATTGTTTTAATGAAAAACTGTGCTGCATTGCAAAAATGTAGAAAGGCAGGATGCAGACTTGTTTAATGCAGTTTGCACATGTATACTCTTTTCACCTTTCTAAACAGGAAATTAAAATTTTCAGGAATGCGATTTCTCTGCTTTGAAATGTATTCTTTCTAAAGGAAAGCAGAATCTCAGTGCATGTAGCTGTATATTGCTTTTTAGGTTTTGGTTGAGAAGTCAATCTAAGAACATAAAAGGTATAACTTGGTATTATGATAAAGAAAAGTGAATTCTGCATCCTATGCAGAACAGGCCAGGAATGTCTGTCAGTTCTGTGTCTCCTGTGCTGAAATCTCATAACTAAGCAAAGATTTCAATTGGAGAAACATTTTCAAAGTGTGTTCTAATTTACCAGGCTTTTACTTCAACTGATGTTATTGAACATTCTGGTAGTTCCTAGGAAAATTGGAGACACTTGGTTCCAACTCTTCCCATGGTCAGCTGGGAGATGGAAAGACATTTCTTGGTCTGATTGAAAAAATAGCTGCAGTTTAATTGGAGATGTCTGTAAATTTAGTTTACAAACCTGGTTTTCCTGATGCAGAAGATTGAGGTAAGAGCATTTTGTTTCCTTGTAGAGTTTCCCTGGGTTCCTAATGAATTCCTAATGAACACAACACATGCAGGTTAAGTCTACCCATGACAAGGGTGTATCAGACCCAGGGGCTGAATTTAATAAATGGAGTAGTAATTAAGCAAGTCACTATTTTTAATCTCTATTATCTAAGTGTGGTTTGGTGGTTTGCCATTTTAAAATCTTTGTTTTGTGTATAAAAGGATCCTTTTTCCTCCTCTGTCAAAATATTATTGTAAGGATTATATGGCATTGACTATTCTGATCATGAGAACTTCCTTCTGTATTTTCCTGCTTCAGAAATCAGTAAAATAACAGTACTATGACAACTGCCAAAGAGAGATTTCCTTTCAAAATTATGATGAGTCCTATTATAATCATCAAGGCTACCCTATATTCACTCCCCTCTGAACACCCCTTCTGACTTTTTACTTTGGGCTGGGGAGATGTCAGAGAAATGAGTCAATGAGTGGGAAAGACCATCAGAGTAGGTAGAATAATATTGTGTTTACTTTTATTTCCTTTTCACCACCCAGTGAGCCTTTTCTTAATTTAATGCAGAAAAACAAACCCCCACCTCCCCCAGTGAGGATCTGAATTTAGTGTCACCTGCTGGAGCGTGGAGCTGGGATCAGATGATCCATTGCTGTCCCTCCCAGCCAGACCCATTCTGGGATTCTCTCATTCCTCTGCATTCCCATTGCTTCCATTTTTTGTTCTGCTTTTGTGTTCTGCTCCTGCTCCAGGCAAGTGCTGTGATTTTTGTCCTACTCAAGCTATTGAATTCATTTAAGAAAGTTGTGAACAGGGTGTTTCTCATTGGACAAATTTGGGTCAATAGTTGTTGTGGTGCAGGAAGTGCTGAATTAGAGAATGCTGCAAAATGTTCATTTCTATTTAAAAATAGTTCCAAAGATGCTGTACTTCTTTTCACATTAAAATAGGATTTTCCTTAATTTAAGTGAATATATTTGTCCTCTCATATTTGATCTCTGCAATAACTATAGTGGTTTCCCTGGGATTTTCCTGTTCTTCCTTTTTGAACTCTTTCTTTTTCACTAAATGAGCTCTTAGTTCATTTTTCCATATAGTCTTGCTGTCCTTGGGAATTTATGTCCAGGCAGCAAGAAACTTCCAGATATCAAACTCTCTTTTACGATTTTTCTCTGCCCTTCTGCTTTAAGAGAATGTATCACTCAACTTTATTGGTGATTTGTTTTGGTTTTTTAATTTTCAAATTTTTCAGAGTAAATCTGTCTTTATCTACATGATTCTTCTTATTGAAGTAGTAGTGCCATTTACAAAATAAATGGAATTTGAAAGCAAAAAAATCCCCAGTTTTAAAACAGATGCTTTCAAAATTTTATCTCAATGGATTTTCAGAAAAAGCAGTTTAGGGGTTTTCTGTTTCTCCTTTCAGAATTTATCTCTGTTTCATCTCTACAAATTTGTATAGTCCACTTCTGACTGAGCAGGTGAAGACAGAGGATATTCTTGCAATTCCTAACACAATGGGCCTGGTGCTGAAACTTAAATTTAAAATGTTGTTTGTTTCAATATTTGATCTCAGATTTTCATGACTACTTGTTACAAAAAAAACCCAAAACAACAAAGTAAACATTTTCACAGCTACAGATCATTGGATATTCACTGCAAAATGTGCAGCAATTATTTATAAAAGCAAAAGTTTTCATTATTTATGTTCATTTGTTGTGTGAACTGAAGAGTTCACAGAAGAACACGGAGTTGGAAAAGCCATTTCTAGAGTCTGTTTCAGGAAAATACCATTTTACTGCTCTTGATTCATATAATTCAGCTTGAACACTGTCTTCTGATACCTGGAGGGGAAGGAATTGTAAGAGCCACGTTCAGAATGAGTGTTGGGATATTTTCATGTGTTCTGTTTGAGAGATTCACCACTGCTGGCTCTTGATATTCCTCTTAAATTACTGTACATGCATTTCAAACACAGATTGCTTTCTCTGATGCTGGATATCTTTGCTTATAATTAAAATCAGTTCAACAATGGGTATACAACTAATTTTGCACCAACAATGCAATGTTGTCTCCTAGATTCTTTTAGTGCTTCATTTGTAGGCATTTCATTTTCCCACTAAAATGATTTTGTTCAGTGCTTCCTATACCCTTTTAAACTGAAATTATCAGCTATTATTCTTAACTAGAAAATAGTAGTTAAAAAAAAAAATTATGGGAAGATCAGAGAAAAATAAGTGAAGCAGAGCAGCTAGAGATGACAGTAGAAGCAATATAGGAATAGTTGGGCTGGTTAATTCCTCTTTGAGGAACACTGAGAAGATTAAGAGCCACTTCTAGAAAAGGGATGAGTTTGGATTCAGAGGAGAGAATGTGTGATAACCCCCACCTCTCTCTTGGATTTGAATCAGTAGAGATTACATGAAATTCCTTTCAGAGTGGCTGTGCTCGCTTTACCCACACTGCAGAGGTGAGTGCAAAAAAGTAATATCCAGCTTTATGAGCAGAATTAGCATCAGGTAGAAACTGCAGAACTCCTAAAAAATGCAAGATGCCATGAACCTGAATGACTTTTCATTCAGCTGCTTCTAGAGTTTGTCTAATATGTGTATATATACACATATATGTTTAATTGGTTATTTTCAGAGATTAATACAGGATTTAAGCAAAATGCTTGCTTTCTTCTCAGTGCTGCCTGAAAGAACTTTTAGCCTTCAAAAACATATGCAATGTCACAGCAATTATGGGAAAATTAAAGTTCAGTGGTCAACATGGTGGAAGAGGAGGATTTGATTTGGTAACTGAAGAAGTGCAAAACAAACATAGAACTTGGGAGCAAGAATCCAAACTAATAAAGTTTAAAAAGACATGAGGAAAAGAATGGAAATTAATGTAAAAGGAAAGAATGAGTAGCTGGGTTTATACTGTCTCTTTCTGTCTTCTTTCCATTCTTTTAATACCATTAATTTAACTCATTTTGGCATACGTATATTTTTATAGAATTACAAGTCAAGGTCAATGAGCAGGTCTGCATGGAGAAGTGTCTCTGAATGCTAACTTGGATGTTAAGGCTTTGCTAAGCTTGAGAAAGGGCTGTAAAAGTTTTTGAAGTTTCCACTAGGACAGGGTAATTCAGTTCCCCCAGCAGTGCTTTCTGAGCCTTGGTTACAAGGAAGCTGAGTTGAATTTGGTGGCAAAATAAATAAAAACTTTTTGGATAAAACATTTCATAGCTTCTGCAGCCCATCAGGGCTCTCCTCCTGTTTCCCCTGTCTACCTTTTTAGGCTTGGTTTTGGAGCAGTGTTAAACCATTGGAATGCCAGGCTCGAACCCCAGACATCTCATATTTCTGTTATCACAAGAGAAATTACTGTTTTATGGACAATTGCACAGGTGGGAACAACTCAGGCACTGCAGGCTGGGAACTGAGGAACAAAGAAACACTCAGGAGCTGTGGTGCCCAAAGCAGGACAAGAGGTGACACAAACAGCAGCTCTGCAGCCCTGGATTGCTCCTTAAAGAAAACTTGAGGCATAACATTCCTTTTGGGCTCTGAAGGACTTGCAGTGACTGGAAAGAGGTAACGAAGGACAGGAGGTGAAGAATCATTCACACAACAGCTCCAGCTGAGTGCAAAGGACAAAGCAGAGGGAAAGAGGAGACAGAGCAAAGCTTAACAAGTGAAGCACTTCTTAATTAAATTTTAAAAAGCTCCAAAACATTGGACATCTGAATTGTTTGTAAAAATGCCAGGACAAAAGTGGCTGTTATAGCCACAAAATGGATTGTATTTTAACATTTTTGTTTATCTTCAGAATATTACACAGGAGCATCATAAGTTATGGGAATGGAGATTGTTTAGTGCTGCTGACATCTGTTCCAAGCCAGCAATGAATCTCCCTGTGAGAGAGATGAATGAAAGAAATGGAGAGGGAATATGAGACAGGGCATTAGCAACCAGGATCAGGCCACTCACATTGATTTTTACTTACAATTGACTTTGTTATGAAGGGAAGTGTGGAAATTTCTTCCACATGAGAAATTATTTAATTCACTGTGAAGTCAGTAAAACAAACCATTGATTTCCATATGACAAATATTAAAATAATCTCTAGCAGTGTATTTAGTGTGAAGATATTCCAACCAATATTACCTAAAGTGCTTTATTTTAGCAGATACAAGAGCTGCTTCCTAGAAGAAAAGATATGCTGATATTCCTTTAGTTTTCATTATGATAATCACTAACATTCTCAAAAATCACTTATATTCCAGTGCTTAGTATTTACACAATGCTCTTCCTATATATATGTTTAAAAAGCATTAACTAATGGATATTTAAATTCGAGGCAAATGCTGTAAAGTTTCAGATACAGCTGCAGGGATTCCCTTGAATTAGAGATTCCAAAATACTCGCTGCAATTTGACAGTTTTATGTCCTTGGCTGATAGCTGCTTGGACTGGAACCGTAGTGAGTTAATCAAATTCTCCCTCACTCGTGCACATTTGCTTTAATTACAGTGCCAGCCGAGCCCTGGGTAGATAATGTACAGATTATATAGATGTGTACGACCCAATGAGGTGTTACAGAGCAAACCCTGCACTCTGCAGTCCTGGAAACTCATTCATTTGGCAGGAAATGAATCTCTGATTTCAGTCAGGCACTTGGAGGATTCCCCCTCTCCTCCAGCTTCTGTGCTTGCAGCTTTTGAAATACAGAGCAGAGGGATTAAAAAGCCCCACAATATCAACAGTGGTGAGATTTTTCTGACCAAAAAGATCTTCTCAGCATTTTGCCTTTCCCTGCTGGCACGGTCCCAGCTGGCAGAGATTGCCTGCTCGGTTTGTCTCAGCCCCGTCTGCTGGGAGCCACAGGGAGAAACATCACCCCTTGCCTTGAAAACATTTCAGCAATTCCACATATCCCCGTGTATTTATTCCTGCAGGAAAATCCCCTATCCCAGAAGCACCATGAGTGCTATGGTTTGCAGAGATAGCCACATGAAATACAGAGTTTTCAGAGAACAAATGAATCAGCAGCTGCTTCTAGCAAAGGATTGCTATATTTTTGCTGCTACACTTCTGCCTTAGGACTTCTATTTACATATATATTAATACACATATATATATATACACAAACTATATAAATATATATTCATATATACACACACATATAAAATATCTTTTAATAAACATTTCAAAAATATGTATAAATATGTATGCACTTATATGCATGTATATTTATATGCATATTATCTAGTGGGTTAAACCAGCTGTAGAAAATACAAAATAACTGGTTTTTTTTTTTTTTAAGTGTCTTCAGGCCTGCAAGTTCCATCTCTGAAAGGCTAAGTTCCCTATTTGTGAACATAAAGGAAATATTGGAAATATTGGCTCCCCTGAATCACACAAAGTCATGTTTGAAGTTAAAATTCTATCTCATAAGTGAGCCTGAGGAGGGTTTGCCCAAGTTTGGTAAAAGTGTGGGAAGGCTGAGTGTTGGTGGAGCATTGCAGTAACTACAGCTGAGGGGGATAATCACTGCACAGCTGGAGGGGATGGTTAGCCTGGTGTGCACCTCAGGGAGAGTTATTCATGCAAGAACAAAGAGAATTTGAACCTACTCATGTCTTGCTCATGGTAGGGAGATAATGAATATTCGAGCTCAACATTCATAGCCACAATAAAATTAATAGATCAATAATTACAGCAACCACAGAAGGAATTCAAACCACAGGGATGGTGTATTTCCAATACCCCCAAAGACTCTGCACTCTAAGCCACAGCTTCTTTTTCTTTAGGAATATGAGGAATTGGATTGCAGCTGGCTGGGCAGAGCCTTAGATGTTCCTACCAGCCATAGACATACCCAGCACTGCTATCCTACAGAAATGAGTGCTTCCTTCTGCTCCTCCTGCCATTAAAGGAGCACTTGAACACAATTTTCTGTCACTGCTCAGTCAAGCTCGTGCTGGCAAAATGTCACTATTTGCAATAACTCTCATTTTGCTAATTAATCTTAACCTGGGGAGGAAATTAAGACAAAGATTCAAGTTAAAATTATGTGACATTTTTATTTGCAGCCTCGTTATCCCACTTCACTGTTTTTCTACAGTTTAATATGACACTCAGACTGGTTTCTTTTCCCAAAAACCTCAGAATCCAATTTCACCAACATGACAACAAGTTTTACTCATGAAAAGAAATACTCAGCAGCAAGACATCTGCCTGTTCCTAAAAATTATTCTAAAAAAAGCATCAAGTATTTTACAGACCTGTGGGCTTTTGATATATTTATAAGCCTGGATTAAATTTTTTTGCTTTATTTTTTTCTCCTGTTACTTTGTTACCTGAATAACAAGATATTATGTTACTGGTTTTTCTGGTGTGATTGAATAGGTCAGTCTGTTTTTCCACCAAATCATATTTAGAAAGGTTTTAGTTGTGCTAAAACTAAAGAAGTGGCATTCTCTTACCCTGTTTAAAACTTGATTATTGAGGGAAGGTGAAAACAAAAGAATTGAATTTTGGTTTATATCATATCTGATTCCAATTTTTTAATTTCAGGAAGGTTTCATACAGGAAAAAAGTGACTGATGGCTTCTTATGCTGTCACTTTGTACTCAGGGCTGCATAATGATGAGTCTAACTGTGAATATTCATGCTCAGGTATAATAGGCATTAAGTGTAATATTGCACTGTTCAGTAGAATTCATGATACTTAAGAAAAAACATGATACTTAAGGAATTACTGTTTTTCATAGGGACTATCATCTTTTTTCCTGTTACTGTCATAGAATTAGAACAAAAAGTTCTAAATGGCAATAGCAGCTTTTAACTAGATTTTTTAAGACCACGATTTTATCATACCCCCTTTGCAGGAGAAAATATTTAATAAGAAGAAAAAGTAGAATTAATTTTCACTTCTGCTCTTACCTGCTCTGTACTTTCAGCACTTTACACTGAAAGGACATGTTCATTGTAAAAGAAGCAAGCAGAGGGGAGACCTAGGAAAACAGAGAAATGGTGTTTGGAGCATATTTTGCTACAGAAGACAAAACAGACAAAAACAGAGGTTTAGTGTCCAACAGTTGAACAGTTTGTTACTCATACTGTGTGTTGAACAATTATCTCCACTACTCTCAGCTCTGCAGTACTCTTGGATCTTATTTATTCAGAGGGGTAACTTTAACAACAGGTTTCCTTCTTCATTTCTTCTCTGGGGAATATCTCTGCTTTGGAACAATTTCTGAAGGCATTAGACAAAGATTATTTGAACACGACAAGTACAAAGATTGCTGCTTTCCTTGCAGTCAGGGGCTGCTGTGGGTTGTTAAATACCTGGTGTAAACCAAAGTGTTTATGACCAAGATGTTGCTTGATAAGTTTATAGAAATTGTGTCAGCTGTACTGCAGCTCCCCTGGCACTAATAAATTAGCCTGGGAGTGGAGATTTATCTGTTACATCATTTTCAATGAATAGAACTAAAGAGTTTTTTTCACTTGCTAGCAAAGCAGGTGAAGCCTGGAGAGGATGAACTTTTTACTCCCCAAGAAATGGAGTTTTAGGGTACCTGGGACTCCTCACATTTTTGTAAAAGCATCACATCAAGGTGCTTGGGAGTTTTCTGTTCACCTGCCAACTTAGAGATGCAAGAAATTCCACTTGTGTCTTTTGAACTTCCCTTTCCTCTTGGCAATGTGTCCCCACCATCTGCTAATTATGCTGTCACAGGCCTTTGGGTGAATCATTTCTGCTCATTCCAATGTCAAAGTGAGACATTGGCTCCATCCCCTGGTGGTTGGGACAACTTCCTTAGAACTGGGACCAAGGTGAAAGGGTTTGGCTCCCAATCTGTTTTTTTTCCTGATACAAAACAGAATTTTCAGAGGGGTGTTTTATACACACATGACCTCTGTTAGAGTAAATACTCTTTACAGGTGATAGGGAAGAAAAATATTACTGCAGAATTTTTTCTAAAAGTTTTTTGTCCCAAAACAAAGCATACCCTTTTGAACCCATATTTATTAGACATGCAACAAATGTCCTGATGGAAAATAACCCAGGATTTATTGGCCTAACTTGGTCCAACTAGTTTGCTTTTTGTTCCCTTTGTTCAGTTATCAAACTAAAGAGCAGTCTTCATTCAGCTCTGGAAACGACTGTGTTTTGACAAAGTCCAAAATTTCCTTTTATCCTTCAGATTGACTACAGTTTCTTCTTTTGCAACATCTGGAAGTAATTATGTTTCATCATTTAGCTGGATAAATGGTTATTGTTCAAGCAGTCTCTAAAGGAAGTAAAGTTTTAATGGAACAAACTAAAAAACCCAACAATATATGAATACATATTAGGTTTAACTTATTCCCAGTGTTTTCAGTCAAGGAAGGAAGTAGGTAAAATTGAGGATATCTCATTTCCATGATACAATACAGTTTGATGCTTCCTTTCCTTTGAGCTTGGAGAAGGCTGATTTGAAGCTTAATTGCTACAAATTAAAGTCAGTGTTTGAGGATTTAGGAACATACCAAGGAAGGGAACACAAAGCTCATCCTATTCTACCCCCTGCCATGGCAGGGACACCTTCCACTGTCCCAGGTGCTCCAATCCCCAGTGTCCAGCCTGGCCTTGGGCACTGCCAGGGATCCAGGGGCAGCCACAGCTGCTCTGGGCACCCTGTGCCAGGGCCTGCCCACCCTGCCAGAGAACAATTCCTAATTCCCAGTATCCCACTTAAATTTATTTTGAGGTCATCGCTCCTTGTCCTGGCACTCCAGTTCCTGAGGAATTGTCCCTCTCTGGTTTCCCTGTAGTCCCTTCAGGCCCTGGAAGGTGCTGTGGCTTCTCCTCTTCTCTCTCACCAACTCCAGCAGAAGGCCACTACATAAAGCAGTATAAAAAAGTGAGTCATTTACCTTTTTCTCCTAATGAGATGAATCATGAGGAAAAAGCCAGGTTAATGTTCCAAGGAGCTTAATTAGAATCAGGTGAGAGCTTGAAAAGGCAACTAAGGTGCTTTCAGGCAGTGCTTATAGAAAAAACCTTAATTAAGAAGACTGATGGCCTTTTACTTAAGTCTCTTCAAGAGTGTGGAGAGTTTTGCTTAACTCCTCCAGATCCAGCAGCAAACCAGATTTGAAGTTCCAGCATTTTTCTTAGTAAGTAAAACAAAACTGCATCTTTGTGGCTGCAGTGGACTGTGCAGCAGTCTCCTCTCTCTGGGGTGCTGACAGGAGTGCAGTGTCATGAGGGGCACAGGGGAAAAGTACAATTAAATAGGAATTAAGTAAAAAGTTTACTGGTAATTGAAGGATTCATAAAGTTGCAAATATTTCAGTACAACTGCAGTGCAAACAATTGAATGGTAGATTACAAAATATTTTATAGCTAAGACTGCTGTGATTTCTTTTATTTGCTCGCAATGCACAAATCTCACACGGAATTAATTTAGTCATCTCAAAATCCACACAAGCTTTAAATTTATCACTTTAGTCAAGGGGTTTTTTCCTTCCTTTTTTTTTTACCCTGCAAGAACAATAAGGTATATGAGGTATTTTAGCTGCAGGGTGCATATTTGGAGAAAGTGCTTCCTGCAGAGCTCCTCTGCCTTTCTTGTAAATTAACTGCAGAAACCCCGGTCATGTTATAGTATGACATTTAGTTTTCTAATCTGTTTAATGCCATGGTTTGCACATGATGTGTTCTGATGTGCTTTTATGTTTTTGATCCTAAAAAACTACATTAGAGTTGCAGTAGGGATTCTTTCCACAGACAATATAACTTGTAACAAATTGCGTATTTCAGAAGAAATATAACAAAAGGCCTAACCTTTTATCATGTTCATTATTCTAGAAATACAGCCCATTTCTTATCTCTCTGTTTCTTGATGTAATTTACGAGTACCATGTTGGACACATATCAATGCTGCATCCGTATCAATTACATTCATGCATATTTCAGTGACTTCAGACTGAAAGAAACTCAAACTTAGCATTTGGCTGGGCTCAAGTAGTCACTTGAGATATTTTGTTGTCAATAATTACATGCATTTGTGTACCTGTGATTTTACACACAAACACACACACACTGCAACTCTTCTTTTCCAGGGTGGAAGAACTGTCTTGTATTGTTAATCATCATCTTTTTGCAGTTATTCATACAAAAGAGTTTGTGAAAGGAAAATAATGACTTGTACTTATTCAAGCCTTCACACTGCTCTTACTCCAGTTTGGTTGAAGCTGCACCAGCTTTGTGTAACCAGTATTTCAGAACTAGTGTTAAAGATTATTTTCCCAAAGGAAATAGGCATTTTTCCTGCAAAGGTTGTTATCTTCTTTCCCCTTACTTAGCAGAATTTCAAAATATAAATATATATAATGGGAAAGAGCCTGGGGTTAAGAGGGGAGCAAGATGGAGAACTGAAAGATTTGAAATAATTCAGAACAAAAGCTAAAGGCTTTTTTTTTTAATGTGACCTTCACCTTCTCTCTTCCCTCTGTCCCTCCCCTCCCACTTTTGGTTTCAATCTATTTCTGTAATCACAGTCTTGGAAATTCTAATCTCGAGAACTTTAGTGAGTCTTGTAAGCAGAAGGAAAAAAAATAATCCAGATGAATGTGCAGGAGGATCCAATCCCAGCAATTTGTAGGGAAAACGAGTTACAACAGTACTGTCATCATCAAATGAATTATTCACTGAAGAATACTCAGCTGGCAGTTCTACTTTTGCGTTCCTATCCAGAACAAAAGATTTCAGATCGTGACCCCAGTTCCCAAAATCTCCATGCACAACAAGCCACCATCATCTTGACACCTACTAATTACTCTGCACAACAGTTGCACCTAATTGTGTGTTCACCAGTAGATGATGAAGAGCTAAACCTAAATTCCAAGGTTTGTTTGTCTACTTGAGGCTCTGTAAATTAAAGTGTTCTGCATGAGGTGGGTGAGGTTTGTCAAAAAGCTGCAGGAAGCTACAGATGTGGAGTGTTCATTTTTATATCTTGTGTTGAAATAGACAGTGGAAGGAGACTCCTACAGATCAGTGTTAGAAAAACTCTGATTTCTAAGGGAAGAATTCTAAGAAAAATATGTTTGTTTGTTTGTTTGTTTTCCCTTAGCTTGCCAGAGTCTCTCATGTCTGAAAGGCTTTGGTGTTTGGGGAAGGTGCCTAATGATTGGAAAATTGCAAACATGCCAGGCAAGGATGGGGATGCGGGAAATGCAGGCTGGAAAGATAACCTAGAGAGGAAAGAATGCAAAGCCTTGGGACAGAACGAGCCCAGGGAACTGAGCTGCTCCTGCCTGGCCAGGGGCTCACCATTGACAGAGAGCAATGTGGGGTGAAGAGTCAGCACTGAAGGCTTCCCTCTCCCAGGCACTGCATGGACAGGAGCCCTAGAGAAAAGGGGGCTCCCCTGTTCCCATCAGTTTTGGGGAACTCTCTTGAGTTCTAGTTCTGGGCTCATGTGAGTGTGAGCAGCCCCCAAGGGGCTGAGGGGAGGAGGAGGGAGCTGTGTTTGTGTAGCTGGGAGAAGGGGATGCTGAGAGGAAGGGAATCTCATTGCAGTATTCCAGGTCAACAGACACACAGGGGACATGTTTATTCAATTATTTTTATGATTGTTATATGAAGTGGTTTGGGATTTATTTGTTGCATAAATACTGGGGTTTCTTTACAGTGCAAGCTATATACTGATATTCTCTTTACGGTGTAAGTTTAGTATTGAAACAAAAAAACCTTTAGGATTTCTTAATACTTTCTCTACTGCACATTCTTTGCATCCCTGCCAGTTGTTTTTCATGTGCCTGGAGTATTCAAGGTAAATTCTCGGTTGTTTTTGCAATCTACCTTCTCAAAACAAAAATAGTATCTCCTTAATATATAACTTCCACAATTGTAATTTGAGTCAGTGTGGGACAATTCCAAGAGAGAAGCTTAAATTAGAAGCAGTGAACTAAATTTAGAGGTGTTAGCCAGCAGAAATCCTGGTTTAAGGAAAAGTAAAGCCCTGGGTGTGTGCCTGAGGTGGTGAGCCCTGCACAGACCCAGGGCCTCTGGCAGCTCACCCAGGTGTCAAGAGCACCTTCACAGCATTTCCTCTGGAAGTTTCTCTACATTCATTTGTCCAATGGTGTTTCAAAGAAATGCAAAAATGTAGCACTTGGAGAACGTTGTTTGGGGAGAGAAAATATCCATTCTGATCCTTTTTTCCATTAAGATAAAAAAGTGTAGAAGCAGAATAGACAACAGAGTAAACAAAATCTGAACTGTTGGGGGAAAGCACTGAGTGTGCAAGCTCTCCCAAAATTCCTGACAGGAAAAACAATTTAAATCCAGCAGTTCCTAGTGGGATGCACAGACCCTTTCTAATGAGCAGAACTGCAACATTAAGAGCCCTGACATTAAAAGCAACAAGCATATTGAGGCAGCTAACGTTTAACTGAATTATTATTTATTGAGCTAAGTATGACTGAGTATGTAAGACAATGTGGATTAAAGCCAATACTATGTGAAACAGTCACTTTGCAGGTATATTTTTTCTATATGTAAAGAATTTTCCATAGCTTTTTGGTTCTTAAATTGCTACTCAGCAAAACTCTTTTTCCAAGAGTCCCGCTAAATCAAGATAAATATTAGTCAGCTCTCACTTTAACATAAAAACCCTATTCTGTTTGTGCCTTTTGAAATTTGTCATGGCTGTGTCTTACCTTGGCACTGCCCTTTTCCAAGGGGTTGGCCAAAGTGCTGTTTGTGCCAGAGGCACAGCCTTATGCAGACTAATTCTGGATAACTGAAAGGTCACAGGCACAAAGAATCAGCAGGTGCAATTACTGCTGTGATAGAAAGGGTGCAGCAAATACAACAGAGTTCACTATTGTCTCTTGAACTGGTGTGCACAAAGTCCTGATCTTGGGAACAGAATGGAAAGCAATAATTAAGGCCTTTAATTTATCCCTGAAATGGTAAAAGAAGTCTGACAGAGTAAACATCAGTTGTGAGAAAAAGAGCAGGAGTCCTGTGTTTATGGAAAAGATGGAGGTTTACAGGGAATTATTCTTTCACTGCTGGGCAGAAGTCCCATTGACAACTCCAAGGGATATTATTATTTCCTCCCTTTTTGTCTCAGACTTGTGGGAGAAATAAACACACGTTCTTTGGGTGACTGATTCTGGTAATTAGCAGAGAACCTGAGCCTGCTAATAAAGCATTAGCAGAATGTGATATTTTTTCCAGCCGTTTCATTTTTAATTCCCTATGAAGAGACGTAACTGGCTGTACTAATTTAATTCAGATAGCTTTTTTATTTTCTTTTCCTGACCTGCCGTGTCACATAGGGTGTAAAAATGTGCCCAAAGAAAATGTAATGCTGGGTTGCAGAACAAGGCTTTTCTTCAAACATAAAGTTTCAGAACCTTAGAAGTAGAAAAATTTATGCTTGTACCATTAAAGTCTTTTTATTTCCAGATACCTCATCACCATCTTGTTAGAGTAAAAATAACCTCCTCTCCTTTATCAGCAGAGTTCAGAGAACACTTCAGTTTAGGAGAAGCTTTTGAAATTTTGCTATTTTTTCTTTTTCCATGTAATACAAAGCCTTTGGATTGTTTTTGCAAAAACAAAATTGCCAAAGTGTCAGTGTTCTGCTTAAAGCCTGATTTTGGATTTGAGAAGATTTGTCATGTTTGAAAATGGTGGCAGTTGGACACAGTATGTCCTTTCTAAAACTTGGATTGTGAGTAATTGCTCATCTGGGGAAAACTGAGGGATTGGATCCAGGTTTTTCCATTCTTTCCAGTGGGACATTCCCACCTTTGGCACAGAACTTCCTCTGGGATGTTCATTCAGCATTCTGTTGACTCGGTTCACCTTACTAAAGGGTAAATCAGCTTCCTTAATTTCTTTACACATTCAGCACAATGACATTGAGAAAGTCAATTATGTCTGTGACGTGTTTCCTTAACAAGGGTTTGCTCTTGTCTCCTTGATCAGGACAGGCTGAGCTCTGTCCTGTGTCTGGGGGTTTTTGGTTCATTTTGGCTGGTCCCCAGCTCAGTGTGGCACAGATCAGCACAGGGAGCACTCCCTGCTCAGGGCAGTGACCCAGGAGGGGTCAGGATAGGATTTGTGTGACATTTTCACTCTGGAGGGGCTGGAGCATGTCCAGGGAAGGGAACAGAGCTGGGAAGGGAATGGAGCCCCAGGAGGGGCTGAGGGAGCTGGGAAGGGGCTCAGCCTGGAGAAAAGGAGGCTCAGGGGGGCCCTTGTGGCTCTGCACAACTCCCTGACAGGAGGGGACAGCCGGGGGGGTCGGGCTCTGCTCCAGGGAACAGGGACAGGAGGAGAGGGAACGGCCTCAGGCTGGCCAGGGGAGGCTCAGGGTGGACAGCAGCAGGAATTTCCCCATGGAAAGGGTGGGCAGGGCTTGGCAGGGGCTGCCCAGGGAGGTTTGGAGTGCCCAGCCCTGGAGGTGTCCCAGGAAGGGCTGGAGGTGGCACTCAGAGCTCTGGGCTGGGGACAAGGTGGGGATGGGGCACAGCTGGGACCCCATGGGCTGCGAGGGCTTTTCCAACCTCAGTGATCCTGGGATTTTGTGATATTAATACTTGTTATAGTATTATATAGTTATAGTACCTGAGTCATCATAAAGTCTTTCTTAGAAAATAGAACATTCTTATGAGTGCTATAAGGAACCAAACCAAAATCCAAGGAAAGATGAACTTGAAAAACAAAAATTCACTGCTTTTTCTTGCTTTTCATTCCAAGTGTGTCGTGTTTCCTTAATATATAAAAATACAAGGAAAACAATTTATAATTTTTAGGAATGTTGATTTTTTTTTTCCAAGGTGCATGACTGGAAAATTACTATAACAATTTATTATTTTTTCTTTCCTTTACCTCAGTGTAAGAGGGAAGAAGGAGCTGAATGAAAGCTTTGAAGATTAGGTTTTTGTTGTTTAAAATTTAACGAGCAAAGAAAAAACGATCAGAACTGCTCCTTGACAAATCTTTTTAAAATAAATGGTAGTTTGGATCTTCTTAATGTTGTTTTTTGTTTGATTGGCTTACCAAAAAAAAAAAAAATCCACCAAAACAAAACCACCTTTCCATTATAAACTTCAGAAAAATAAAAATGGTTACCTCTCTTTGTCTGTAGCAACTTGGTCGAAATGACAGAATAATTACAATTAATTAGTTAAGACTGATGTAGCAAACAATATGTGAGATAAAAGTGGCTACTTGTGATACTTAATGTATTCCAGGCACCTAAAGGGAGCTATAATGGTTCTTTTTAATGTTGCTGTGTTTTCACTATGCTGGATATGTCACTTTATAGCTTCCTTGTAGCTTTTAGACAATAAAAGTCCCAGTGTTAATGCAGCCAGCAGCCCTTGCAGACTAGTTAAGCTCAATATGCAATTGTTGGTCTTAATGTGGCCTAAGAGAAGGTGCCTATTGAGACCTGCCCCAGCTGCAGTGCCAGACAAAGGGAAACACTGCAATTTACAGATTTTGCATACCTACACCTTCCAAACGTGGTACAGTGGCTCTCCTAGGTGAAAAATAACAAAATTCTTCAAGTTAAAGCATTGTTTAGAAATTAGGTCACTAGAAATGAGATGTAAACCAGTTGGGAGCTTGGTGCTTTCCCTGAACTCCTGCCCTGTGGGATGGATTTGACTGCCAGCAATGGATTTGGTAATTGCTGCTGTTGTGATCCAAGGAACTTGACACCAAAATTGAACATCCAAATTAAATTCCCTCTTGATGATGCAAAGGTACCTCAGAACAGCTTTCTGCATTACCTCATGAAAATTTTCTGTTCCAAAGGTCTGCAGCAAGTTTTCTTCCCCTGCCATTAATCTCTGCAATGGACTGTCTATCCAGCTAGTAATAACATTTTACTAACTCTCACTCTGCTTTCCAAGTTAATTTCTGTTATTATTAGAACTGTGATTTAGAAATTTGTCTATTAGTATAGAGTAAATAAATTTTTTTTCACTTAAAAAATAGCAAGTCGAATGTTAAGATATATTTTGGATATCAATAAGTTAACTTACATCCAGGGTTTTATTTCAGCTGAATGAGATAATATTTTCCTTTAATATTTAATTGTGGTAGCTATGTGAAAACTCACAAGATCTCTCTGGACATCACTTAATAAATCACACGAGTCTCACAGTAGTGAACTACAAACATGACCCAGCTGAGGTTGCTTGGAGTCACAGCACCTACTTCTTCCCTCTTGTGTTAATGTGCGTTTATTACTGTGTTTAAGGCCATGAGGTGAAGGTAAAACATATCTAGAGAAGGGTCCAGATTGAATTTCTGCCAGATAGATAAGCTTTACAGCAGGCAGACCTCAGCCTTTTCTATTCCACATCTGCCTGCAGGGCATGGAGCAGGGTCAGCTGCAGCTCACAGCAGTCAAGGTCGATGTCACTCTGTGCCTGGAGAGAAAATACCTGGAGCTGGTGCCATCTGGACTTTGTAGGAACATCCTAAACTTGAGTTACAGTGCTGCATGCCTCAAGTACAAATGAGGTGTGCTGGTGGAGTTTATAGGAAATGTCTCTCAGACATTTTTGGGAGCTGTCAGTCTCTAGATGTCAAAGATGACAGGGGCATGTGGCAATGGCTCACATTTGCTCACACAAAAGGCAGCACAAATCCAAGCTTTCACCCTGGCATTGCTGGATTTGCCTCAAACCATTCACCAGTGTGGTTTGATATTTTAGGAAGATTTATTTAGGAAGGAATTGCTGGCTGTGAGAGTGACGAGGCCCTGTGTCTTGGTTTGAAAGACAGGTGTCTGCTAAGAAAGGCAGGAGCCTCTCTTGAAATGGAGAATGTAAACCCCCTCCCCCCAAATTATTATAATTTTGAAATTAAGGGGCTCTTAAGCAAAGATATGGGAATAGGAATAACAGTTCTTTACTAGGAAAATTAAAATAGAAATACAGTATTACAAAGAACAACCCCAAAACCACTGACAGAGTCAGAATACAACCTGACACCCCGTCAGTCAGGGTGTTGGTAGCAGTGCCATTAAATGGTGGCTGCATCCTCCTACAGTGACAGATGTGGTTCAGTTGAAGCAGTGCTCCTGTAGAAAGGTGCAGTTTTCCTCCAGAGGTCCAGTGATGATGTGGAAAGGTCTGGTTTTCCTCTGGAATCCAGTGGAAAAAGGCTGCTCTGATGTTCCAAATCTCAGTTTTTATCTAGGTAGGAAAGGCTTGGCTCCTCCCAATGGCTGGAGCATCTCCCAGTGGGATGATGGAATTTTATCAGTCATGCAGTGGGATTCAATGGGATGATGGAATTTTATCAGTCATGCACTGGGATTCAATGGGATGATGTAATTTTATCAGTCATGCACTGGGATTCAATGGGATGATGGAATTTTATCAGTCATGCACTGGGATTCAATGGGATGATGGAATTTTATCAGTCATGCACTGGGATTCAATGGCCCATTAACAGCTGGTATCTTCCAGGAGGAAGGGTGGGTTGTGGAAAAGGTAAAGAGCACTGCCCTGCCTGGTTTAAGAGATGGCCCATTAGCAGAGACTATCTCCCACAGAGACAAGGATGACTGCCCCACCTGGTTTAACAGATGGTGATAGAATACAAACTTTTGGTCACATCCTGTATTGCAACCTAAGACACCTGGCACAGGGAGGCTGTGGCTGCCCCCGGCTCAGAGCAGCGAGCAGAGCCCTGGGACCAGCTGTGTCCCCCAGCAGGACTCTTACAGCTCTTCCTCCCACAGCCTCCCTTTCCCAGAGCTCCAATCAAAGATTAGGAGCAGCACTGCACCAGAGCTGGCTCTGGAGACAAGCAGTGACAATTCTCCTGGGGGAAGAGGTGCTGCAGAATCCCCACACCTTGTTCAAAGCCCTGACAGCAATGGCTGCGGACACTAATGAGGATTCGGTTGTAATTAGTATAATCTGATCAGAAAATTTTGTATGTAATTGAGACTATTGGCTTCAGGTGTAGTAATTTTCAAGCTTTTATGAGAAAGGCTATCACCTTGTCTAGCAGAAGGTAGTTACAGTTTCATATTTTTCATAGATAAAAATATTCTTTCCTTAAAAGTTATTTTAACCTTTTAATTTCGAACTACTGCTTTTGAAGTAATGAATACTAGGAATCTTGTGAGGACTCAAAATTAGTGTCTATTGCTCAATAATAAATGCAATTACTTTTCTTAAGATTTTTCAATTGCTATATAAAATGTGATTTTTCTAGGGAAATGAAGTTTGCTAAAAGTTTGCTGATATAAAAATCTGGCAGGCTGCTGTACCCATCAAACAGAAGGAGTTTCTCCAGCATGGCTTAAGGGGGAGAAAGTACATTTTTTTATCCTGTGTTTTCCCTATTTATATGCCTTTGTCTTCTCTTTATATCAAGTTTTACATTCAGATCAGAGTAGTAGAAAAGTATTTAACTTCATCTTACTTATTGTGTTGCCATTCTCAACTTTTAGCATACCATGTAAATTTATTATTTATGTAAATTGTTTAAATGTGCAACCGGACTTTGTCATCATGAATCAGTTCTCTCATGTAAGAACTGAAATTCTTTGTTTTCTGAGCATCATGATTCTTAAAATTTACTACCCTCTCTGGCTTAGTTCCACTTCTGAACCTTCATGCTGTTCCTGTTCTGTTCTGGCTGCAAACTGGTAGAGGACACAGGGAATGGCTCCCAGTGCCAGAGGGCAGGGCTGGATGGGATCTTGGGAATTAGGAATTGTTCCCTGGCAGGGTGGGCAGGCCCTGGCACAGGGTGCCCAGAGCAGCTGTGGCTGCCCCTGGATCCCTGGCAGTGCCCAAGGCCAGGCTGGACATTGGGACAGGGGGAGGTGTCCCTGCCATGGCTGGGGTGGGATGGGATGAGCTTTGTGTTCCCTCCCAACCCAAACCATTGTGTGATTCCATGATTCACTTTGAATGATACTTAATCCTGTACCTTTTGGGTCCTAAACCCACCTTTGCCATGCAATAATCCTTCCCTTCCTTTATATTTTCCCAGTCTCATTCCACCTAACAAACAAAAGAGGAAATTCAGTTAATTCAGGGAGACTTCCACACTCCCCCACAGTTATTGCCAGGTGCCCAGGTTTCCCAGAGCTCGAACCCTTAGCCGGAACATTTCAGGAATTCTCCCTTTCCAGATCCTTTGGAGATCTGTGGAATTGTTTAGGTTGGAAAAGACCTTTCAGATCATTGAGTACAACCATTAATTCAGCACTGCCAACCCCAGCACTCACCAAGGTCCCCAGTGTCACATCTACATGTCTTTAAATCCCTCCAGGAATGGTGACTCCACCACATCCCTGTGCCAGGGCTGGACAGTGATGGTTGTAATCACCCAATACATTATTGGTAAACTTGGAGATTACTTGAACTGGAATGCTACTCCTCCTGTGTCTTGAGGATTCATTTAAGAGACCACTGAAACAAGACTTAGGAATGTCTTCAGATAAGTTGGAGTAGTAATGAGAAAAATAATTATCCATCAAAATTATGTGGGAAAAGTTTTGTTGCTTTCCATTATTTTCACTGTCATTCCAAATGCCAAATTTTCTGTGAAATTTGGAGATTACTTTCCTGAACAAGTCACAGAGATCTCTAACATCACCAGTCAAATAAATAGGAAAATCAATTCTCTTAACTGAGGCAAATGCTATGAACAAGTAATTGTAATAGCATTTTTTTTCTTGCAGCCTCATATCACCATATTGTACACTGACATAAAAATAGATTACAGTATCTCTGAAATTAAAAATGGATCTGTATATCTATATTTCCCAAGACATTCTTATATTGTGCACTATTTGATCAATTCTCACCCTCTTTTATAACTATTGATGGAACAACAAATTATTCAGAAATAACTGATCCGTGTTGGAATCTGTTCCCAGACTTCTTATTGTATCCATATTTTATTTTCTAATTTATGATTATGTTTTTTTATTTATTGTTTCAAAGCATAGGCATAGTTATATCTCAAACTCATCAAGAAGTTCAGCAGAAACAATTATTCTCTAAAACTTTGCATTGAATGTAACTCAACAGGTTATTTTTACTTAAATGCAACTAAATGGTTTGGTATAGAATTTGTAGAGCAAGGCTCTGTTGGAAAACATTCTGTGTCATCTGTAAAAGTATGCCCTGGTGGGGGTTTGTGTTTGTCAAAAAGTTAGTTTTGCTCTTTTTAAGTAAATAAAAATTCTTTTTCTCATTACCACAGATTTTTTTGCCGGCTTAATAAACTTTACCATAGAATATCAGTAATTGCTAGGTGGACCTAAAGCAGCTAGTTTAACTTCTGCTACCTGGTCTGGAGAGCAAAATAGACAAGATATTGGCCATTATTCCAATCACTGAGATGTGTTCAGAACTGCAGATGTTTTTGACAAATTTGCATTAGCATGAGTTTTTGCAGTGTAGAAAATATTTTCAACTTTGAGTTCTTCAGGCTGTGCTGCATCAATGCTTCCTCTAAATTTCTGGTTACTACCCCTAAACAGTTTCCAGCCTAATGAATTTACATGCATTTATTCCTATTTAAAATTCTGTTTTGGTATTCATCTTCATGTAGATTCACTTGCCTGATTTTTGACAGTCCTGCAACAGTTTAAATCGAGAGCATTTATCAAAGCAACAATGACCAGTTGAATAGAAAAGCTGTATGCATCTTAGGAAAAGTTAAGCTGAGACTTAAATTTGCAGTTTATTATGTCAGTTTACGAGGCCACACCAAGTGGCAAGGCCGTAATGAAATTGGTCCAAAAGAAATAAAATAGAAAAATAAAAGAAATAGGTGATGAAAGAACCACAAAGCACAGCAGAAGAATTAGCAAATGCATGAAACAAAGTCTTTGTGATAAGAAAATATCACTACAAGTGTTACATTATCAGTCAGAGAGTGGGATAGAATTTACTTAGACATTCAGGACCTCCTGCCTTGAAAATGTCAATCAGAGTAACTAATTCTGTGCTTTACAGGAAGTTTCCTGAAGAACTGACAAGGGTGTCTCTGAACACTACAGCAGAAAGAACAGGAGCAGATGAAAAACTGGAATACAGATGGCTCTTTTTAGCAAGAGTAGAAAAATCACAGTAATCCATATTAAGATAGCATAATATGTGTGCTACAGAGGGCTGGCAAGCACTGGGGAAATTTAATTCAACTCCTTTTTGCTTCAGGAGAGAAATAATAGTGATCCATGATATTAATTCCAATGACATATTAGGTTTAGGAGGTGAGATTCAATATCTGCCAGGAGTTGCCAGTCCAGGACTGGGATGGTGGATCCCAGACACACCGAGGTGGTGCCAGGCACTGATCACCCCTCCCACCCTTCCAGTGGGGTGCACGAGCATTTCTTCTGAGCCAGAGGATTCTTGGAGTGCAGAAACAAACAATATTGAACCACAGGAATACAGTGAAATACAACCTTGCATGGAATTGCAAGTATTACAGACAGACATGCTAAAATCATTAAGTGGTCAAGAAACAGAGCATGTTAAATTGCCATGGCTTATTACCAAATATTAGAGGCAAATACATTCATTCATACAAATTTTAAACTGGGCAAGACTGTCACCTTTAAATTACACAACAATTTCAGAAACAGAGCAGTCAATTGTTTACACAAGCATTTTGGAAGACAACACTGAGCTGCTTAATTACCTTCAGAGACATTTTCTATTATGCTATTAAAGTTTTAATCTATACCTTGCTAACTCATCATATTCATTGATTGAATTAATTGAGTACATGATATTTATTTAGAGTCCATAAAAAATGTTACAGTTATACCCATGATTATTTTTATCCATGCCATTTTAAAAGAGGACACTAAAGATTACTTACTTGAAACTTTGAGATCCTTTTGCCACGCTGTCATGCTCAGCCTCATAAAAGGTTTTCTAGGAAAAAAATGCAAAAGAATCATTGGTGATCTTGAGTCACCATTCACAGTTGAGACTTGTCTTGGGTAGAAATCATCTCCCTTATTCTTTTAAATAATTCTCAGCAGTGGTTTATGATCCTCTGGTTTTAGTTCTGTACCAGGCAGAAGAACTTTTCTGTCATAGGCAGGAAAGATAAACCTTTCCAAGATTTTCACTGTGTTCTACATCAACACAGAGATTCTGTCACTTGAACTGTGCTCAGATTGTTTTCCTAACTCAGCAATAGAGCTCTGGCTAATTTTGCCTACCTTGCCTCAGGATTTTTGGAAACCTAGCAATGAGTGGAGCATCATAAATATGAAAAGATGTTCATAAACATTTATCCATTTCCAAGTGGGGTTTAACTCAAACCAGATTGTTAATGTCATTAATGTTTTCCTTGGATTTATACTAAAGAAAATCCATTAATTTGAATCTTGACCAAAATAGGCTTTTGCTGTAATTACAGCAGAGTCATGGAAAAAAAATTGCTTTGGGCATCACAAAAATGATTTGGGTTAAATTTCTTAAGCTATTAAGTAATTTATTAAGTCCCAAGATAAAAGAATGTAGTGTGACTCAGCTGCTTATACATCTCAATTTGAATTGTGAACTGTGACTATTCTCAGTGAAGAAATTTGAGTCAGTTGGGATGGAAGTTATATCTACAAAAGATTCCTACCATGATAAACAAAATCCTTCAGTAAAGACCTGGAATATGTCTGCAGATAGAACTCTAAAAGGTGTCCTCTGCTGAATTCACTTTTCCCATCAGTATTTAGTCCATATCTGCCCGTGAGCAGCTTGAGCTCATATATTCCAATGAAGGCATTAGTCTATAGGGGTAGAAGTTATGTTTGACCAGCCAAATTTGGATATTCTGCACTGAAATCAATTTGACCCAGGCTTGTAAGTGCCTCATATTTTGTATTATTTTCTGCTGTCTTAGTTACACGGTGAGAGAGAAGAGCAAAAGGACAGATAAACATGCCAATAAAAGGAGACAAGTAAGCTATTATCCATCCTTTGACTGTTTACACTGAATAAAACAGGAATTAGTATTCCAGGCTTGTGGCTCTACCTCTTGGCTCTTACACTTTTAAATGCAGTTGCTAATAATCACCATGCATTCCTGCTGCTGACAGATATGCCACTATACTTTAATCAGCACTGGCTACAAGGCTAATAAAGGTTACTAATAAAATAAAATTCTGTAGGGGCTCCCTCTTTCCAGGCAATATCAAGCCCTATGAACTTTTAATGCCTCCTCTCTCCATTTAGATAGTCATGGCTCAAAGCCTGTATTAAAAATAGCAAGGAATGCTTATTCTGAAGTGTTTGAAAATATTGCAAATTACACTGTAGGATTGGCTTACTCCAAACTAATCTTATCCCTTACTGACCTTTGCAGAAACACTTCTCTTTCATTTGGCAGCTTCATTTCCCTTCTTCCCTTCTGTCTTATTCCCCTGTCCTTTTACCTGTGGTTTATTTAGTCATCAGGAATTGGGGAGATGGGGCTGCTGATTTTAACTGTGTAGCTGATAGGTTTGTTGCGCTCACCCAGAAGCAAATACCTATTTCTCATTCCATTTCCATTGCAGCTTCATTTTCATCTCAATATTGTATTCCACAGCAGCTGCACAATGCATTTCTTCTGAGGAAAGCAATGAATGTATTTACTCTTTTCTTTGCCTCTGAATGGGGTACTGTGGATTTTTCCATCCTTTAAATTCCTATTCATTTTATTAAAAAAAAAAAAATTATAAATTCATCAGGAAGCTAAAAATAAATGCAACAGAAATGAACATTTGGAAGAAAGGTCTTGTTTTTAGCATTATGTATTGAAAATGGGTAGAATACAATACAAAAAGTGCAAAAATTAATAAGCCCAGTGGAAAGCTAAAATCTTCTTACAATGAAAAATGGATACATCTGATATCTTTTAAGATCACCAAGCTTCTATCAGGTCTAATTCTACCCTGATAGTTGATATAATTTTCCAGACTTCATAGTGGGAATTGGATCTTTTTACAGTTGTGAAGGAAAAATTGAAGCTGGAGTGGTCTCGACAGAATGAGTACAGTAACTATGAAGTCCCTATTTAATTTCAAACCACATGAAGTAAAATACCCAGACACTGATCTGCACCGTGGAGTTGTTTCAGTTCATATTGGATTTTTGTTTCCAGGCTCCATCCTACCCCAGCAGTCAGTGGGTTTCCCAGGCACCCACACATCTTGGCAGAAGCAGTGTGGCACTGCCCTGCCCATCACAGCCACTGCTGCTGAGGTGACTTGTGAGTTTATAGATCACCAGTAGTGGCATTGTCCTTGTGCTCTGAACGTGAGACATCCCAGTTGTGCCAGAGCACACGCAGTTTTTTTTCCCAGTGTTCTCCAAAAGGAATCTCATAACCCTGTAGCACATAATTTCTTTGTGCTCCAGGCACCTCCAGTTTCTAGGGACGAGCTCTCCATGCTGGCTGTAGTGACCACCAGGGTGTTTTGGGAGCTCCTCCTTTGCCTGGACTGTGCTCTGCAGTGTGGTTTAGGGAGCTGAGGCTCACTGATGATCTCTTATCCATATCCACAGCTTGCCTGGATCACCCTCCATCCTCAAGGACAACATTCAAGGTGGGAATGGAGTGCTTCTGAGTGGCTCTGTGGCACAGGTACCCTTGGGAGTCAGAGTGGGGGATCTATAAAAGGATGATTGATCTGCTCCTGCTCATCAGCTGGGGATGCTGAGGCGCCCAGAGCTACCAGGAGCCCTGGTCCACAGGGCTCAGGGGAGGTTTGAGACCTTGCTGGGAGGTTTCACTCAGGGGCAGGGAGGATTCTGTACCCACCTGAAATGTCTGACAAAGCCCCTCCTCTTTCTGATGAGCTCTCTCTTCCCTCACATGACACAAAATACAGTGCAGGGGAGTTGCTGCTCCACTGAAGCCTTCTTCAGATTTTCTATCAGATCCTGAGCTTTACCCTTGGCATTTCAGCCAGAGTTTCTCAAGATGTGCCAGAGATGCTCTGGGGGGTCAGGGAGCCCTGCAGGGCTGATGGCCAGAGAGACCTTTGCCTTTGCCATGCTGACAAGGATCAAACAGTTCCAGGAATATCAGCACTATAAGCTGAAAAACTAGACATTAAAAAAAAAAAAAAAAAAAAAGGCGCCTAAACAAAAACAAAACAGGTTTTAATTTGTTACAAATTTGGGATCTACTTCTTGCTATTGCTGCATGCAGCTTAATTTTTACTGCTTCAGCCACTGTGCTTTCCTACAGGCCAGAGGTAATGGATAATCACATCTAAGCAATACATCTCAAAATTCTAAAGCCAAAACAAGACTAACAAGCCACAAACCAAATACTTACGTGAAGTATGTCATCAAGATGCTTTAAAGTAGCTTAAATCTATGCTCTATTCAAAGATTTCTGAGAGAAAAACAAGACCAAATTTCTTGATTACAGTATTTGTTCAGACTTTGTGTAAGTTAAGAACTAATTCTCTTCCTTTCATTTAAGATTAAGGAAAAAAAATTGATTAAATGAATTTTTGTGAGGAGGGCTAGAAAAGTAACTATTCTGTTTATGTCCTATTTTCAGGGCTAAAGAAGGAATAGAAATGATGTTTAAGTTTTTGTGAAATTCGTTAGCAAAGGTTTGAGTTTTTTTGCAGAATAGCACAAATTAAAAAAAAAAGTTATTTCCATAGCCATGCATTACAGATGTTTAAAGATGTTTCTAGAAGGACTACTTGCAAAAACAAGGTCATATCCTTTTTTCCCCCTTTCTGGCTGTTTTAAAAATGCTTAATTTTTTTTTTCTAATAGCTTTTACACTCTGTTCATAAAAGAAAGTCACATACAATCAGTTAGCTGTACAGAGAAAGCCTTATGTTTTTGTAATAATATGCCCAATTTGCTGTACTATTTTTGTAATCCTGTCAGTGTTTAAGACTTCACTATTCATCACAAAGTCAAACCCAATTTTTTTACTGCTTGATTTCTTCACTAGTACTACAATTAGCATGCCCTCAGTCCTGTTCTTCCTTTTTATCAACAACTGGCAAGCCTACAGCATTTGTGGTACTCCAGTGCTGCAGACAACTACAGCAAAGGATATTAGGCACATCCAGGTAAAAATTCTGGATGCAGAAATAGAACAATTCTTCTTTACTGCAACACTGTCCTTTTGTTCTTACTTGCCTTCGACTCAGGTCATTCCACTGAGGAATCTTGTTTGGAATTCCTGCTTTCCCATCTGCTGGTGTAAAACTGATGAGCAGTGCAAGAATTCTCCTTGGGCCTCTATTGAAGTGGCCTGTGAATTTTGCAGTGTATACATAAAACTAGATTATATCAGTCCTGGAATGCAATATTTGTTGAATAACAAAGCTATCATTTTTCCTTGCTGGTATTATAAAAAGGAGCATTTTCACATACAGTTGCCAATGATTTTCTATGGTGGATCCAATGGCATCATTCTCAACAAGCTTTCCGATTAAAATTTGGTCACAGTTTAACCACAACTGCACCTTGTCTCTGAGAAGGACAAGGTTGAAGTGTGGAGTGACTTACATATCCTGCTTTTCCATTTAGGACATGTCCATGGCCCATCAGTCCCAGAGCCCCATGTGAATTCAGATTTGGGATTTACAGTGACTTGACCTGGAGCTCTCTGCCACTGAATACCCTGAGACAAGGGTTGTGTGGTGTTTCTAAAATAGTCTTGTATCTTCTTTTTTATGGTCTCCAGGTTCCAGTGAACTACAGCTAAACAACAGGAACAAAGCAGTTACAGTTCTAGGTCTGCAAAAACTTTGCCATTTTTTAGCTGTCAGGAAGCTCACGGGCAGTTTCTGTGCAGCAGCTGTCTGGTTGCTCAAACACTAAACAATCAATGTTTTGTATATTTCTAAAACTTAATATAGTCTCAAAGTCATAGATTATCCTACTCAAGTAAGTTATTCATCAACAAAAGTGTTAAAGTCCTTGACTGTTATGTTAAAAAATATTTAGTAATTTATTTCTTATCTTTTTTCCCTCAGTGTTCATTGTTTGAAAATTATTTTGATGTAACATAACCGTATACCTTTTATTACAACCCTTTTATGTTTTTCTATACTTTTACTCCTGCTTTCAGATTTTCTTTCCCTTTTTGATGCACAGCAGTAGCCACACGTTTTTTATACCTACCATACCAAGTGGTGTGACACAAGACCACGTCTGCAAAGTCAAATGTTTGATCCTAAGAGCTTACCCACATTAGGGGAAATTTCAAGGCTTATTTCAGACCAGTTTTCATTTGGTCCCATGGACTGAATATTCATTAGTGGTTTCTAATGCAGTGCAGGAGTACAGCTGCAAGGAATCCAGTGTCTCTCCATGACTGCTCCCGTGGGGGGAGGCACAGGCAGGGCCAGAGATGGGTTTTGGCATGGCCAAAATTGTGATTGAAACCAAAGCAGTGGGGCAGTTACACAAAGTTCTGGGCACACAGGGTCACACTTGGGGATTGCTGGGCAGATTTGGAATGCAGTGAATTTGGAGCTTTGTGTGCCTTTGCACTCTAAAGCTCTGAGATGCACCAGTTCTCCAGCCAGGCTGAGCCAGGGCTCTGGGGCAGCAGAGAACCACCCAGGAGTGTTGTAAGAGAAGGAACAGGTCTCTAGATGGTTTTTTCCATTTTCTTGAGCAGATGCTGCCAAGTCCATGCCTTCACTGATGCCCTCAGCATGGCAGGGAGGGTGATGAGGCTCTAACAGGATGGGGTGTGTCAGGCTGTGGTACCAGGGCAGGGGCTCCAAGCTCTGTCTGCTGCAGATCAGCTCAAAAGCAGCAGAAGAAAAGGCAGCAGCAGCAGCAATCATGTCAGCCTGTCAGAGCCCAGCCTTCACAAAAAACAACAAGATCCAAGATGGTCAAAGCTGAGTGACCCAAAACTCTCTGCCTGAAATGGTTGTGCAGTGCCTGACAGTTATGGACAAGGCCTGCTTTAATGGAATAAAGCCACTGCAGAGCGGAGAATGAAATGAAGAGAAAATTACCATGTGAAGAATTTATATCTGGGCCTGACACTTTCTTTTTCCATGTAATTATTAGCGTGTTTTTTAAAAGTCCATTAAAATTCCATTCAGATTAAGATGAACTGTAAGAACAGGAATAAGGGTAATGCATTGAAAGATCCTGTATTGACAATCAGTTTTAGGCAGAAACCTTAATCAAGGTTAGTGCCACTTCAGTGCCTCATCTCAGGTCCTCATTTCATGTCTTAGGCAAGCCTGGCATTTTTACCCTTGTTTTTGTTTTCTTTTTCCCCAAATAATCTGTTTATTCATGATATGTGCTGCAGACTAATTATTCAGACTTATCAACTTTAAACTTTTTCAAGTTTGAGTAACTTCTCTGATAAAACTTCATAAAATATTTATCGATAAATATGAAGTACCCAAGATCTAAAAATATTTTTCCATGGTTTTATTTCAAAGCAACAATTCTCTTTTAATACCAAGTTCTCAGTAATTTAAGTATTTGATTGTTTTCTTCTTGCTGTAGAAAAGTCTATGGGAAGTTAATTCTATTTCTAGGAATCACAACAATTGTTATATATTTTTTTTTAATCTCTGCAAGATCCCATTATGCTGTGCCTATGTACATTACCCTGTGTTAATTCTGGCTCATTAAATGGGGTTTATTACAGCATGGTTTCCACCATAAGCCCCCTGATTCAACTGCATAATACATCCTACTTAGATAATCTATTTGCCTGTACCACTGCTGTTATTATTAAAGCTTCTGATATTATTTAGCCTCATATCTTTAGTACTTTTAGCTGGCCACAGATACTCCCCCAAATGCAGACATAACCCCAATATTTGTGGTGTGATCTTGTGGAGGAGGAGGAGGAGGAAGGACAGGGGGAGCGGGAGAGCTCTCAAAGTTTTGAGTTGTTGAAGATCAGAGTGTGAAATCTGCAGAGTCCTTCCTTTTCTGGCAAAAATTCAAATCCTGCCTTCAAAATGCTGATCTAACAAACTCTGTTAGATGAGTCATCTTAATTAGGCAAGTGACCTCACTGGCTATGTCACATTGCTTTGCAGTTTAAGGAAAGATTAAAAGATTTGGTCATTAGGAGGGGGGATAAAAATTCCTGCACTTAATTGAAAATGCAGGGAACACCAGAATGACAGAATGGTGTAGCTTTTGTATCTAAAGCAGACTTTGAGAAAATTGATGTGTTTTTCACAATATTTTCTAGGAGTAAAGTTGTGGATTTCATATACTAATGTTCACAATGTCATTTGTATTTTGGGAACAGCACCATCAAGTGGATGGAAAGACAGGTCACTTTTAATTCCATTTTCAGAGCTAGATGAAATAAAATAAACAGTTGTCTTTGCTTTAATATAGGCAAAAATTTATTCTCAGCCAGAAGGAAATCCAATGAATCTTCTGTACCAATGCAGTTAACATTGTACTTACATCTCTGAATGGTACAGCAATTTATCAGGCTCTGTGTTGGATAGGGAGGTCTGAGGATTGGCCAGGTTTTATCAGGTATGTTGGACCTGCCCAGAGCAGTGAGTTACAGGTGGATTATCAGGGAAATGTAGGAAAGTTTCCCCGGGTGCAAAAGGGGATTTTCCAAGGTGATGTGCTGTGGGTGAAAGGCACCTTCATCTCCCTCTGGTGATTCCTTTTTTGCCTGGCTATTAATATTGATCAGCCTCCTTGGAGCTGCATGTTTTGTGGAATGGAAGTCACCCCACCGGGCTGACATGGCACGTGTTCCCAGGCAAAGATGTTGGGAATGAGATTTTTTTGGGGGCCTCAAGCCAGTGTGGAAGTGATGTGTGAGGCAAAAATATACAGATGGTCATAATCTCCTATATCCATCTGATTTATTCTTTTTTTAATCACAGTACATTCTGATTATAGCTCTGACTTTGCTCTGCCTTTGCTAATGTTTTCCACTGCATATAAAAAAACTTTTGTCTGTTCTAAAAAATATTAAGCAATGGTCTAAGCTGCTCATCTGCTAAAAGCTACCCATATTTATCCACCTCTGTTGTTTACTGTCATTAATAGCAATTGCATTTCACAATCTGACCTTGAAATGACAGTTTATGTGCATAAATTCTCTCTCCCTCTAACACAAACACATAGTATTCATGAACACAAACATTACATCAAAAATCTCTAATTTAATACTAGAAAGATGCAAGTGTGAAGAAAGAATGCCTAACAGTATTTGAAACATTGATATAAAATAGTTTTTCATTAAATATATATTTTTAGTTTAATTTTTTTCAAAATATTGTCTGCATCCTTTCACTTCTCCCCAGCATAAAAAAATCAAAAGCAACTGCACAGTCAGAACAGAGGCATTGTGTGGTTGTGGTGCTGTTCCAGAAAAGAGCAATAGCATAAACATCAGGAATTCTGTTTTCTAATAAAAGTGAATATGCAGTTGGCTCACTGTAAAGAATTATTTGATGTACCTATAGGAAGTGTCTGGAGACCATTTGATGCAAACTGTTGTGCCTCCCACTTGGTAGTTAATTTAGGAATATGTTCTCTGTGTTCAGCTGAGAACCTTTCTGTTTGCCTCTCCCCTGTGAGCACAGAGAGTGTCACAGTGTTGAAGATGGAAAAAGGATGCTTTGTCCATCCTACAGGTAGCTATGATTTTTGGGATGAGTGAGTGTTGCCCAGGGACACTGTTCATTAAACACGTAGGAATCCTTCAAGAGAAAAGGCACCATAGATTAACTTCTGTTAGAATTCTGTCCCACACCTAAGTGCTCATTTTCTGAGGAGGATTGATAGTGTTTCTCATTACAGTAATCACATTAGATCTAGCCTTATATTCAGGCACTGATGGAAAGGAAACACAGCTTAGAAGTGCTTAGCACCTCTTTTGGCAGCTCTCTCTAGGGAGACATGTATTTTCCTTACCATAATGAGGACCATAAAGAAGAGAAATGGTGTGGCCTGGTATAGATAGGGAGTCACATTACAGTAACTTTTCACCAGAATTACAGTAGTTAGAGACTGCTATATTACAGCAGTGCTTGGTAACTCTTCTACTCTTTAGAGCCAGTTGTCAACATTTCTGTTATAAACCTCATTTTTCAGGAGTTTATAACTCCTCTGGAAATTCCACTCATGGTGAAGCTTACTTTAGAAAGACTAAGTAAGGGAGTGATCCTTTGAAAATGAAACAGAAGGGAAAATGAAAAGAAACCTGAAATCCATGCATTTCCCATTTTGTTTCCTTTACCTTAGTACAGTTGCTTTGGGTTTAGTATAAGGGACTTACAAATAGAGTTTTCAAAAGCAGTTCAGTGCTGATAGAGAAGTTATTACTGTAGAGTCGGAATCCAGCTCAGCTCCAATGAACAGATTCCAAAGAGCCTCTAAATGTGTGCAGAAAGGGCTGGCTCCTCTGGGACAGCCTGGTAACAAGAGAAAAAAACCAAAAAACACTACCAAGGCAGTGCAAAATGAGATGATGGATTCTCCCCTGGCAGGGTGGGCAGGCCCTGGCACAGGGTGCCCAGAGCAGCTGTGGCTGCCCCTGGATCCCTGGCAGTGCCCAAGGCCAGGCTGGACATTGGGACAGTGGGAGGTGTCCCTGCCATGGCAGGGGGTTGGAATAAGATGATCTTTCAGGTCCCTTCAAACCCAAACCATTCTGAGATTCAGTGATTTTAAATTCTGAAGAGAGTCTCACCCTGGCATTAGAGGGCAATGAAGATGCTGCTTTTCCAACAGGATGTTAAACCAATAACCTCCTTTAGGCACTGGAATTTTTGTTGAACTCTTCCAAGGCCCTGACAGCAGCCTCAATGCCACAACCAAATTTCCCAAGTGGTTGTTAGTACTTAGAGAGAGTGAGCAGTGCAAAAATAAAGCTATGAGTTTTCATCCAAATTTCCAAGTAAATTTATGGCTGCTTTTCATGACCTTTTTGAATAAATCTCTAAAATCATCCTTGTATTCAAACTTTATTAGAATGCCCCTTCAATGTCAAACCTTAATGTTTTGCAAGATTTCATTTCTATTTGCAGTGTATCTTCTGGTGTAATTTGCAGAATCTCAGGATGGTTTGGGTTGGAAAGGACATTAAAGATCATCTACTTCCAGCCCTCTGCCATGGGCAGTGAAAATGATCCATTATTGATGGTAACTCCATGATCTTAGAGGTCTTTTCCAACCTTAATGATTCTATGGTTCTGTGATTCAAGGGTGTTGTAATGCAGTACGACATGCTTAAGTAATCAGCAGGATAATTATAGGAGAAATATAGAAATAAAGAAATGTAGGAAAAAAGGCTACATATTAAATTCCTGTGCAAAATTTAAATGATGGGAAAGGTATCTCCAAGCTGTTCAACTCTCTTGTGCTGTTGAACAATTCCTGATCCATTGCTTTTGCATTTTGGATTTCTGTCTTCCAAGCAGTAACATTTATTTATTACCAGCAGTGCTGGTGGAAGTTGGGATTATGTGGGATTCACTGAATCAAGCTCCTGGTGCCTTTTCACTGAGGTTGAAATGGCTGATTGGATTTTGTGTCTGTACTTCTGACTCCTGCAAACCAGAGCTTCCAGTGCAGGATGATAAAACTCCCTGGTGGGAGCTGGTAGCCAGGTGGGGGTCAGGCTCTTCTCCCAGATAACAAGTGGTAGGACAAGAGAAAAGGGTCTCAGGAGGTTTAGTTTATATCTGGATACCTGGATAGGATATCTGGAAAATGTCTTCACCAAAAGGGTGTCAAGGGCTGGCACGGGCTGCCCAGGGAAGTGTTGGAGTCCCTGGAAGGATTCAGGGACGTGTTGGGGGCATGGGGCAGTGATGGGGGAACAGCTGGACTTGACAACCTCAGAGGTCTTTTCCAACATAAAGGATTCTATGATTCTGTAATTCTTT